>WHYT01012287.1:0-67640 GCA_009806455.1 Tetrax tetrax
TCTGAGAACAAAGCGACACCCAGCAAGTGGAAGACGTGGGAGCCCAAACCGCTCCACACACCAGCGGTGAGCTTCAGCCGTTCTCAGCGGCAGGCAGAGCCGCCCCATCCCCGTGGGCAGGCAGACATCCCCACACAGCGCTGCTGCTCCGCTCGCCCTCCTCGCGTACTCGGCAGGGTGACAGCACCAGCCAACCGCCCTACGCCCCACGAGTCAGACGCCATCCTCACGAGAGAGGTGACGGCAGTGGGGACGGTGACTGGCGGGCCTGGAGGAATCTGACAGGGTTTGACACGAATGTCGAAGCTCTGCAGAGATGCCAAGGGTTTAAGTGCTGAGGCATCTGTATCACCTCCTCGCTGGTTAAACAGTTAAATACACGTAACTGATCTGTCGGAAAGCGTGAAATAATGTTGTACCAGGACAACGCTTGCACTCGGCCATGACAACGCGGGGTACCATGTGAGATCCTAACTCATACCTGAAAGTATCTCCAGCTCTCAGGAGGAGTGCTCAAAGAGAATACAAACTGCTTCTGTTCCCATGCGTTTTTATGGAGGACGTTTCTTTATCACGTATTAAAAATGCAGAAAGCCAAACAGCTGCACCTTTGCAGCCTGCAGTCGCCACACTTCCCTCAAAGCAAAACAGCGCTGAAGCAGACCCGGGGACAGACGGTGTTCCAGCCAAGGTACGGTAAGCGCGGGTAAAGCAACGCTCCACCACGACGAACAGGCTCTGCGCCCCAGATCAGGCAGCACAGGAAATTAAACCAGGCTGAGAGCCAGCAGAAAGGGCCGAGACGCAGCAGCAGCCACAACGAACTGCTCAGGAAGGACGGGAAGAGGCCGTCCCCTCAGATGAGTATTGCTCCTCACGTGCCCCAGCAAGGCCGATGGCAGGCGGGGGCTGAGGGGACGCTGAGGTGCACAGCAGCGCTGGGGCAAGGAGGCGCAGCGATGGAGGCACTCACCGCACGGCACCTGGGGGCTCAAGGCTCGCTGAACTTTCTGGCACTGAAAAATGGGTGCAGCCCTAGGAAAGTGCACTATTTTAAATACAGAGACAATATCCCCCAGACTGACCACATCTTCTAAGCTTTAGCAATTCAAGGCCTAGCCAAACCTGATCAGCTCCGCTGGATGTGATGTATGCTGCCAGGCCGGCTTCCTCCCACGAGGAACGACGAGCCCTGTTTTAAAGTGTTTCCTGAACGGCACGAAGGGTCTCCCATGCACACCTCAGCCTGGCTTGGGGCACTCGACTGTTCCCGTAAATCTCTCCCAAAGCAAGTCTTGGCCCACCAGGCTCAGCGTTTCGCCTGAGGCAGCAACCACGACATGAGAACTCCTGAACAACTGATTTATTTTTAGCCAGACGGGGAATGATATATGGATACAGCAGCAGCAGGACAGGATCCTCCCTTACCCTTGCAGTAATCAACTCATGCCCTGAAGCATGAGATTTGATTATTTCTAATCAAGGGTTCCTTAACTATAAATATTACGGAGCCAAATATTATGTAGTCCATTTAAAAATCTAGCTATAGTTAATGAACAATATGGGCTCTGGAGCAGGTTTCTTTCGGAGGATTTTTAACCGACATTTTGCTCCTTAGTCTCTCTACAGCAACTCCCTCCCCCAGGTATATTTTCTTAGGGCTTTTAAAATGGGCTTTTTGGTTGTTTGGGGTTTTGGGAGTCAGGGGTTTTGTTTGGTTGGGGGGGTATTGTGGTTTTGTTTTGTTTTAAGATGAATGCATTGGTAAATTAATCTTTTAAAGGACATCAAGACCTTGATGCTATTCTTTCAAACAACTGGGAAAAGCAGCTGAAAGTATCAAACAGAAATTCTTTTTCCTAAAGGGAAGTACTGATGCTGTTCTGTACCAAGCTAACAAGGCCTATCAGCCAGACTGCTCGCAGTCTCCAGGCAGTAAAATTTACAGACTGCGTGACACTTCTAAACCATAAACAGTCAACACGTGTGCTTAATTAATTTAGCAAGCTAATCCCAACATTCATGGTATCCACATGAGGAATAAATTGTTTATGACAGACAAACTTTGGCATAAAATGTAGTTTTGCCAGATTATTAAAGCCAGGACCAGCACAATTTAAGAAATGTGTATAGCTTGGATTCTTTCAGTTTAATACAGGATTCTAAGAACAGCTTAGTAAAAATTGTTTTTGTTACTAGAGTATCATGATTTCTGGCTCCTGCTTACAGGCAGGCAGCTGTTGTTAAGAACCTGCAGAGAGAAGAGCAATGTAAGTTTACCCAAGCAGAGTGCTGGTATATGACAAAGTGACGTCCAGTTTCTGAAGGGAAATCAACCCAATGCACTGCTTTCCCAGCTCTCTTCATTCACAGAAGCTCTGCGCTGAGAAAGATCATACAAACCTAATCCTTTTTCTTAAAATGCATGAAGCTTTTAAAGGCATATGGATATTTCTGATTTTACCACCCATTTCCATCGACCGTCTCCGCCCCACCCGGGCACTGCCCTCGCCAGCACTCCTGCCCGGGGCTCTCTGCAGCTCAGGCGTGTTTTGTCACACCCACCTCAGAGCCCGCGGGTTAACTCTGCAACCACAGCAGCACAGATTTTGATTCTTCACCGGCCTACGGGAGCTGGGGCACCCCAGCGAGCCCCGCATGCTGAGACAGCCTAACTCCTCCTGACGGAAGCTGTTTATTTTTTTATTGCTGCACCGTTGGCTTTATTTGAAATACTCTGAAGCCGGATCTCGTAGCTGCAGACGCAGCGCATGGTAAGCTGAGGGACAGGCCCTCCTCCCCAGGAGAGCACCGAGTTTTGAGTTACAGATGCTGCTCCGCATGATGGTGCGGTGACGGCGGTGCCTCGCGTGAAGTTCCCACGACAAAACGTACCTGGCTCTTCGGGCTGGCAGGAGCCGGGGTCTGGCAGAAAGCCCACACAAAGGACAGCGTGGGAGGAACCTCTGTGCCTCTGTGGAACTGAAAGGCTCTTTATGCTGGAAAAATTGCTTCAAACAACAGAACAAACCCCCCAAAGAGGCCCTCTGCTTGTATAAATAGGAATCTCTTCATCAAGCCAGCGGCGTCACGCTGAGCTGCCCAGGCCGGGGAAGGTCCCTGTGCGATCACACGGGGAAAGCACGGCACCGAGCGAAGCCGCTGCCAGCGCTGGCTCCGCAGGCACAGACGAGTGCAGGCAACCAGCTACTGATGGACACAACCACATGAGCTGCACGAGACGCCTAACCCAGGTCCCGCTGAAGTGGTCTGCGGCTTCAGCACCTCCCAGTCTCCCTCTCACGCAGAGGCTGAACCCCGCACACAAAACACAGCCATGGTGTCCAACAGCCCAGCGCAGCCAGTCCCCCCGCCGAGGCCGTCGGCACGGTGCGGGACCGCGTGCCTTCTCCAGCAAATGGCAAATCCCAGTCAAACCCCAGCATCCCGGCTAGTCTGCCACCAACCACGCGAATTCCCAGGCAACAGCACCCCAACTCCCAGTCCTCCACAGCACCCCGCACTAGCTGGAAATACACAGATCTCCTCCCTTGCTCTGCTCAGGTCTTTTTTTTCCTTTTTCTTTAAACACATATTATGTATTTATACATAGATTGTATTTTCTGGCCTCTACTCTCTTGACATTCTGCAAACCCTAAAGCTTTCCTGTGAGGTACATAAAGCCAACTGAAGATTTTTGGCATAACAATCTTGACTGCTCTTTCTGTTTCCCAACTTGACTAACATCACTTGCCCACGTGAGAAATGACAATGCCATCAGCTAAGCCTTCTAGGGACTGAACAATTCAGCAGGAACGTGTAACATTAAATTCCTCAGAACGCTCCTCCTTTACTCGTTTGTCCCAGACGTGGCAAACACACCACTCTGCAGAGAAGCATGCTGCTGTTTCAAAAGGCTTTACAGGAGGCTGAACAAGTTTTGGCGGATCAGCGCGTACCCACACCGACTGCGACACTTCACTAGCACTATCTTTCATGTGACCGCTTCAAAATCTTTTGCAGCCATTTCACACAGAACTCCAGAGGGATGGATAAGCAGCCTTATCTCCACCTCACATACGTGGCCAAAGAGATTAAATTGGTCGCATAGTTAATGACAGAAACAAGAGATGAACCCACATTTAACACAAACACATGCGTCTTTCACAGGCCAAGGCTCAACGCTGTAGTTTAGGTGCAAGTCTCATTTGATCTGTTTCTATATTCTCCTCTTCTTTTCTAAAGGACAAAACAAAAAGGCCACTGGAGACAGAGGGAGGGACAGACGCGCTCTGTGCCACTTCACGGCTGCTCTGATCGAGTTTTACATTTCTCATTAAGACCACAGCCCTGGGACGACGCTCTGCCCTCTCCCGGAGCAGCTGGGACCTTCTTTCTTGCCAGAGCAGGAGATTAGCAGAACAGCTTTGTTATAAAAGTCACCATTCTGCGGCGATGCTGAGGGCACAAGAAATGTCAAGGCTGTGCCTAATAGATGACACTGGGCCATCTGGGATTTGGGCGAGACTCTGCTAAATGAGCTGCTCCAGTGTCCTGATGGTTCACATTTGTGCACAAATCAAAAACCTGCACATGGCAATTTGTGCTTGATAGGAAGGGTGTGCGCGAGCCCCCACCGCCCCTCCTGGCTCCCAGGAAGACAGCCCAGCACCTCGTTAATCATCCCCCTGGTGACGTGGGGTGGAGGAGCCGGGAGAATCTGCATAACTGCAATACATGGATCCCATTAAAGCACGGCCAGTCAGGCTTTGGGCTAAACCAAAACTCTGTTCCTACCACAAAGCCACTCCGCACTCGCTCTCTTCCCGCAGACCCGCTCCTCCCGTCGGGCACAGACCCCCGGGCCCTGCATCGCCCGTGCTGCTGCAGCCAAGGGCCTGCTGGCTCTGGGGCAAAGGCAAAATTCACCTTCTCTGCTCAGAGCCCCTCTGCTGCGCCCCACGCAACGGCAGGGCTGCCCCACGGGGCAGAGGATGCGCTTCCTGCCGTGGTGCAGACCCGGTGTCGCAAACACCACTGTCCTTCCTCAGGGTGAACGGCATCTTCTAATCACTGTCAAAGGCACCGAGATCAGCACACTAACTTTGTAACTACATCTAAAAATATCTGTTTTCTTAGTTTTCCAGGGATTCTACACCTACCGAAAGCCCAACACTGTCTTTTCTGGCTGTCTTTTCTTCCAGCCACTCTCAGTAGTAGTGGGACACAGTGAATGGGATCCCCTTCTTCTGGAGTGTACCGAAACCCTTCTTGCCATGCTCTTGCAAAATACATTGAATTTGTACAAAAGCCTGCTCAAATACACTGCCCTTCCTTTGGGGACTTAAAATTACGACACCTGTGTGCAGCTCACACAGCCAGTATTCTGTTTTCTTTGGTGAGCAGAATATAGAATCAGGGGAATTCAGCTGCACAGAGTGGAGGATGCTTTAGCTGAAGTCCCCTGAAGGGATTCTTGGAGTGCGGAAGAAAAGCCATCTGCTGACTCCAGTGGAAGTGTCAGCGAGGAAATAAAGTTGGGAGGAACACTATAAACAGCCAGAACTAAAGTAGAACTGGGCAGCTCTCCAGGAAATCAAAGTCCCCAAAACTCCATGAAAATATGTCATTCTTGCTTAAAAAAAAAAATAAATAAGTGAGAGAGAGGAGAATACACACAACAAAAAGCAGAAACCCCACAGGTAAATCAAGGTGTTATCATACCTTGCTGTTCAAATGTCTCCGTGATCAAGTTATTAGTTTTTTAATATGGCTTAATACATCCTGAACGGTAAAGGAAACATAAAGGACATAACAAGAGCATTTTATTATATCTCAAAATCTTGAGATCATCAGGGGTTTCGCATCAGACTTACTTTAATTAATGCTTAGAAGAATAAATACATGTTAGTGGGTTAGTAAAGGAGATAAACACTCCAGCACATTTTTAAACTACACAGTTAGGTGAAGATTACGCCAGAAGACTAACTCAGGACTCACAGAACAGTTATTTGTGTGCTCGCTGAAGCAACTCTAGCAGGAAGAAATTCTGCACAGTGCAATCTGTACCACTGTGAAGATGCCCATTAAAGGATGACATGGAAATCCCTTCTTTTAAATAATTTAACAGCAGCATCGGAGGCGCTGATACACACACGCGTTCAATTCCTACCAGCGCTCTGAAACCTGCTTCCAGGAGTTCCTGCCCTGCAGCTATCTCATGCAAGGAGCACTCCAGATAAAATCAGCTGGGAAAGCGCTTCCAGACGTGCTTCACTGCGCGGGCTTCACTGCCACCAAAGGAGAGCCGGTGCGAGAGTGGGGTGCCTGCTCTTACTGATGGGAACTGCAGGTGTGTGTAGTAGAAAGAAAAATCTGCTTCAACAACAAGAAAGAGGCTGCATCTGATCTTCCTAAGAGTTTATCTGTTTCAAATGCAGACTAATCGATGGGCCAGGAGGAAACCTCAGGCTCATCTGGCTTGCCCCAAGGCAAACTCTCCTCCAGAGCCTCTGTACGTTGAGGAGCTCCAGCTGCAGGACATCCTGCTGTGAGGGAGCCACAGCAGACGAAGTTGTCACTTCAACGTGAAGGAAGGCACCACATCTGCGCGGTTCTGAAGGCAGAGCCAACATACACCAACAACCAGACCTCAGCACGCTTGTGAAAGGCACAGAAAACACTCCAGCAATGTCTAGTTTGTAACAGTATATCAGATGTGCAGTTCAGTCCAGAACCCCCTGCTTATGTGCTCAGAAAGTGTTTGGTCCAGGCTGGGGCATACCCTGCAGTTACAGTGAGAAACTCCATCTTTTTTCCAGCCACTGATGAAAGAACTTTACATGTAGCATAAACATGAATTGATTACTTTGTGGTGTGATCACGTGGCCACCACAAAGCTCAGAGGAGGCCGGCTGTGAGTGCTGCCCAGAGAAGTTGTGGATGCCCCATCAGTGGAAGCATTCAAGGGTAGGTCAGACAGGGCTTCGAGCAACTTGATCCAGTTCAAGATGTCCCTGCCCACGGCAGGGGACTGGACAAGATGACCTTTAAAGGTCCCTTCCAACCCAAAGCACTCTGTGATTTGTGACTCCCATATAATGGCAGCTCGAGCTCTGCTCATACATGCAACTGGGAGGAAAGTCAAACGCACGTGTGAAAAAAAACCACCACAGGGGGAAAAAAAATAATCCAGACGTACAGCACATTTTCAGGCCCCAGGAAAGCATACTTTAAACCCCTTCACCACCCCCATGTGAGAGCGCGCTGAAGGACCAAGCCACGCTGAAGGTTTGGCCGTGCACCTCGCAGGGAGACCAGGCAGGGTGCAGGCAGGGGAGGGAGCACTTACGTCAATGAGGTCGGAGACGTCGTGGATGTAGTATTTACTGACAGCCGCGTTGGTGGCTGCCAGGTTCAGCAGGTAGTCGTTCCTGGCTTTAGTACACTTCAGCTTGTTTTCAGAATATTTGGCTTGTCTCTGAAAAGGCAAAATGGAGCATTAGAGCACAAATAGGATGCTACTTCCACAGCTTCCGTTGCCGCGGGGCCCCACAGCACCCTGCAGCTAGGGTGTGAGATGTTAATTAATAAAATTTGCTATCAGGTATGAAAACAGGCACCCTTGCCAGGATGGAGGAGATGACATCTGAACATCCCTGGTACTGTCAGCCAAAGCACAACGAGCGCATTCTGCTCAGATGTGCCCGGTGCACCCCGAGCACAGCTGCTCCTCCTTTATCTGCGCATTCGTGGAGGTTCTGGCATCAATCAAAATCAGAGGGCCAAATTTTCCTCCTCAGTACGCTGACATACATTTGGACCTGCTCCAGATTTATGCAGCTGTATCAAAGTCAAATCTGGCCCAGCAGCCCAAGCTACAGAATTTAGAACAGGGCCCAAAACTCCGTAGGAAAGCAGATGTGCTTGGATCCGGGGCATCTGCTCAGGCACATCACCACTCTAAAGGGTTAGCACAAAAGCTTAACCCTTCCCAGAGGCTTGCCTCTAGACAACGTCCTGGTGCTGGGTCAACATGCACGCGAAAGCTTCCTGGCTCGGGGAGCTATTGCTTATTCTTAGAAATTAACAGGAAAATTAATCAGTTCTGGAGATCCTAAGATCTGGGGGGACGTGCCGAAGCTGGAATGGAGTTGAGTGCTCTGGCTAGCAAAGCTAACTGAATGCTGTGCTCTAACTCCTAGGCAGCCTGCAGAGGAAGAGCACTGCTGGTGTGCGTATCAAACCCTTTTCTTGCTCCCTCACACCTCCGACTGAAGGAACTCTGGACAGCTATTGTTTGTTGTTAAAAGCAGTGATTTTAAAAATAAAACATGAACAAACCACAGCCCTGTGTCCTGTGTCTGGATCAGAAAGCATCGCTGTGCCCAGCCCTCAACGTCAGCACAGCCTCCCAGGTCCCAGCCCAGCGAGACCCACGGGCAGCTGGGGCACGAGCACCCCCCACCACCCGTCTCCATCATGTGCTCTGAGAGCTGTCAGCCTCCCAGGCCCCTCCAGCCGCCGTTCTCAGCCCTCCCTCCAGAGAGCCGGCCTGCAAGCCGTCACGGGTGGCCACGTGGCTCCCATGTGGGTCCACCACCTCCTCCAAGGCTGCACTGCCCAATGCCCCCCATCCCCAATTCCTGCTGAGCAGTGTCTGCCCCATTTTGGGTCAAATCCTCGCTGCCGGCTGGTTTTGACTCTCCTCCACAGCCAGGAAGCAGTAGAGACTCATTGTGGCCTCCTCAGACTGCCCCTCAGCAAAACACACATGAGCCCACATCCTCCCTAACCCCTTCTCAGGGATCCAGGAACAGCTGCACAGAGACGGAAAGGGCTGCAGCCAAACCCCCATGCCCGCAGGGAGCCCTGACCCCAGCTCCGTTTCCCCATCCTTCCCTCTCACCCACCTTCTCCTTCATCTTCTCAATCTTCTTGACGGAGCTCCGCCGCTGAGGCCTGTCCTCGTGCCGCAGCAGGTTCACGCTGATGTCCCCTGACTTGTTGAACTGCTTCTCTTCCTGCTTCTCCGCCTCCTTCAGCTTGCTCTCAGCGCTGATGCTTTCCGCATGATACATGTGGTAGGTCTTCATCACCTGAAGAAAGAGAAGTTTGTGAGCCGCCCTGCCCTACGACCATATGAAGTACTAGTGTACAAAGAGACAACGATGGCCATGGGCAGCGTGGAGCAGTCTCAGCTGTGCCAGGGCTCTGAGACCACCATGGCACTAAGGAACAGTAAGGTGGGAAGGAAAAGCCCATAAGATTCACCCCATCACTACCCCTATTTCAAAACGGCACAGAGCTGGTGTAAGAACCGTTGTCCCCGCTGCAGGGACAGGCTGAGGTGAGTCTCCAGCATGTGCCTGCCTTCAAAGAGCACTGGGATGTCTCATGGCCCTGTAGGAAGATACTTACCGTGCTTGGCAGCTGGGATAAGGGTCTGACAAGAGATTGTGAGCAGGCCAAAGTCAACTTGAAGTTACTTTTGACCCAGCTGTTCTGTTCCTACTCTGGAACTTGCTAAGCCAACCCAGCAGCATAACCCCTGCTCTAGCAACCTGACAGGAGACCTCATCCTGAAGTTGGGGGAGCTGCAATTTCCAAGCAGAAATGGAGTCTGTTTCCCATCAGCACTTAATTCTCCTCTTGCTGCCGTTGGTAAGCGCAGCCAGTGCCAGGGTGGACTGCAGCAACACCTCGTCCTTTAAATCCAAGATGGCCATCAGTGGCTCCGGATGGACAATGATCTTACCGCCAGGAAAACTGCTGCAGGCAAAACGCCTACCACAGCCCTTCCTTTCAGAGACCAGAGCCCAAAGGGCACGTTGTGATCATTTTAATGGAGCTGGCAAGAGGAACACATCTGCTCTTCTCTCTTTATGCCTTTAGTCACCTTGTCCCCTTTCATCATCTCCCCTCAGGACGGGGATGTTTTGTTTCACATCGCCCTGACAAGGCTCGAGATGCCTGACTTCTCCCTGAAGACCAGCGCCACGCAAAGCGCCCGGCACCACCGGCAATGGCACGGGGACGGGCTCGCCTCGCAGGCACGAGTTAAAAAGGAGCAGGAACCCACAAAAGCAGAGTAACTCTGCACAGGCGTTAATGAAGAAAATACGGCGTTTTCCTCAGCTGCGGCTGTCGGCAGGAAGCAGGAGTGTTTAGCTTGGACGAGGTTAGGCTGAAACATATGATCTCTCCTCTCGCCAGGCACCGACCTCGGCTGCCAGTGAGCTCCTAATGCCGCAGCGAAGCCTGCAAAGACGTGCCATCGCTGGGAGCCACGATCTCAGGCGACTGCAAGGAACAGTAAGCAAAGGCTTGTGCCTTGTTTCTGAGCTGCTTTATTTCAAAATCCTGCAAATTCTAACACAGATTCGAGCCACGGATCTCAAACTGCAGTTTCTGCAATGAAGCCCACAGGACATACACGAAATGCACAATTTCTGGGGTTTTCCTATGGAGAAAGACCAGAGGGCTTCGCTGAGCCCTCCTCATCCTCACTGTCTCCAACTTTCTGTGAAAAACAGGTAACATGAGAACCAGGTTTAGAAGTCCTCTGAAATCTCCTTAACAAAGTGCAAAGAAGCCGATATCCCTTCAAACGTTTCCCCAGACTTCAGCATCCACGTTGCTGAAACAGACGCCTTAGGCAGCTCGCTGTGCCGACCGTGTTCCCATGAGCTGCCATGCCACACTCCTCGCCCTTGGAAATCTGGGGGATACTTCTGTTTGGTTCAATATCTGCCTCAATTTTGGATGGAGACCACCTGCACTGGAGCAATCGGCCCTCTGGATCCCCAGTTCCCTCGTGCTTCCTGGCACTTGCAATCGAGTCACGCCGTCCCTGTTCCACGCTATTGTGTCAAAGAAAACTGCCACAGCTGCGTCCCTGGGAGCTTTTCTGCAAATAAGTTAATTAGCTGCAGTGGAGGGAGAAAAATATGTTCCAATGTTCATTAGTTATTTAACAACACAAACTGTGTTTTCCAATATTAATAACACGTCTGGATAGAGGCCATTGCCAAAACACCGGCCGTAAACAGCAGTGTTTGCTGTCTTCAGCTGGCAGTGCTTTGTGTTTCTGCACAGCTTGTCGTTAAGGCTCTGACCCCGGGGAGGAGCCAGATGAAAACCCCAGTGACTCGTGTTAAGACAGGCTCAGGCCCTCCTGAAGTCCAGGAGACCAAACCACAGGGCGAAGCAGAGACGAGCACGGCCACAGGCGCGAGCCTGCCGCAGGCCCAGCCCGCTCCTCTTTGGACGGAGCCCATGGCCAAGCCGAGGGACACCGCTAAGAAAGGGACAAATCCATCAGGCCGACGGGCGCTGACCTCCACCTCCCTGGTCCTTTAAGAAAGCAGGGCAGCAAACATGCTATTTTCAGAGTATTCCTACAGCGTGATACAGAGCAACACACCAATGCGTTTCCACCACGTGGTACGCTCAATGGTTTCTGCAGCCTGATGCTCGCAGAAAGCACCCGCTAACCGCGGAGGTCTGGCCTCCGCCATCGCCGCGCTCCCGACGGAAAGGGAAAACTTCCTCCAGCCAACTCATGGCCTGCTACGCAAGGAACGATGACTATTCCCATTATTTTTAACCTGGGTCATGTACCTGTAGATATTACTGTAATTAATACAATTCATTTCACAGCTACTGATCCTATTCCATACGCCCTGTGACAGAGGATCGCACCCGCTCACATCACAGCACTTTTCTGGGCTCGAGCGCGCTGCCCTCAGCCACAGCTGTGTCCCTGCGTTACGGCAAACGAAGCCCGCACATCAAACAGCACGTCGTTAGAGCCACGCACCGCATCGCGCACCACTGATGGAAAACACCACCAGAACGGTGCTTCGGGCTTACTGGTTTTCTCATCCTAATTTTGGCTTGACTTCTTCTGATGGGAACACATTCACGCAGAAAGGGACCAGTAAGCAGCGGAACAAAGCACCTCCAGCCTTTACCGACTCCAGCCCGATACCTGTCCGATGCAGGAATCCAAAGAACGGGCTGGCTTTGTTCACAGCTAGATTAGTTCTACGCAAAACTGCTCACAAGCAACTCCTACTTCAGAACGAAAGTCAACTACTTCCTTTTTTATTAAAATTAGCATGGGTTTGGGGTTTAGTTCTTTCCATACAGGGAGCCCACAGGCTGACTTGCATCAGAAGAGCAGCAAGGCTGAATTAAAATCCGTTCAGTTATTTTGGCTTAAGTTTGAGACAGTGAATGCCCGAGAAGCCTGTAAAAAATGATACAGTTTCCACAGAGTGCTCAGAATTCCCCTCCGAAAGGCTTAAAAAGCACCTAGGCAGGGCAGGGCTGTACTGCATACAAGGCTTGGCCACCCAAGGGAAACGACTTCCTCGCACTGACACACCAAGTGACGCTCTACAAGGAGCCGCGTGGCGTCCTTCGAGCTGGGGCCCCTGCTCCGTGTCTGATCCTGTCAGCAGCCACGGTCACTGAGCGCGCTGCTCCTGGGCACCCCACGTGTCGCAAAGAACACGCCAACGCCGGGCCAGTCCTGGGCATGTCCCAGAACAACCCCAGCACGCCCAATCAACCTGCAAGCCAGCATGTAACTAAGCCTGCTCTACCTGATGTCGCACGGACAGTGAGCTACTGACTGGAGGGGAGCGGGTGTGCACTGAACAGATTTAAGATGATCTTGTTTGCTGACAGGGCCTGCTTTTTCTTCATGTTTCATCGTCATTTCTGAAATAAGCGTGTCTCTTCCCCGCGCTTTCCCAGCCAGATGACACAGTCGGTTTGTTATTTTAGTAACAAGGTCAGTTCAAAGAAAACACAAAGCTCTTCCAGCCGTTCCAGTCTGCTTCACCACTCAAACACACTCTGCTCAGCGTGTGGGAGCAAAGCAGTGAACGGGGGAAATCTCAGTTCCAGTGAAGACGAGTTTTGCCACAGACTCAGCGGGAGCAAAATTACTCTCTATGCTCTTCCTTGGCCAGCGGCACGCACTTTGGACCTCAGCCCACTTCTGACTCTCGAGCTGACCTACCCGTGTCCCTCAGGTGATGCTCCTGTCCTGTGGCTGGGTTCTGAGTGCGCTGGTCCACGGGCACTAGGCTCAGCCCAGCCCTCGTTAGTCTTTCCTTGTTTGGCATCTGTCATGCTGCTGTTGTAATTAATCTCAATTAGTCACCACCACTAACACAGCTTGTGACATTCAACCATCAACAGCACATTCCCAAGTCTCAGGCAAGTCTTTTAATGCAACCTGGCTGTCCACCCACACTGCAGGTCTCGCAAAAACTGAATCCTTCAACAACCAATGCAGAAATAAACCTGCTAAGTGAAGATTTATGGCAGAAATTTCACATAATATCACTCACACTCTGTTGTTCAAGCTTGTTTTTCAAAAAGATGGAATAAAGTGATTGTTAAGGAATAAACTTACTGCAGTGTTATTTATGTACCAGTAAGAGGTACAACTAAAGAAAGCTAATATATCGTTTCCATTTTCCCCACACAAGACAGACTTTATATTCCTTTGTTGATCCTAAACCACAAATAAAAGGAGAAACAGACAATTGCTAGGAGGCAAGAGACAGAAGCAACACAAAGGCTTTTACTGCCCTACTATGAAAACCTGCCTGAAGAGCGATGTCCTGAATAGCAGCTTACGATTTCACCGGAGGCACAGAGACAGCTTCGCAGCCAAAGTGCTCCTTGGAGCAGGACGGTGAAGCTGAGCACACACGAGCAAAAAGTTTTACGCGTTCCTCAGCAGAAGGTCGTGTTCAGCCACCATCCACAGGCCACCAGACTCACGGGAGCAGGCCCAGTTTCAGCCACAAACCAGCACTGCCAACTCAGAGCACAGCCTCTGAGACATCACCAACCGGGTGAAAACGGAAAGGTGCCCAAAGGAACACGGCGTAAAGGCCCAGCAGGTGAGAGCGTTACGGACACCAGGCATCGCAGCAGATCGTGCCCAGAACATCCCCATTCACACTTCGGTGAAGCACCATCCGCCACCTGATGTGGCTGCAGAAGCCCTTCACAGCAGGGCCGCTGGGAAACCCTCCTCTGCTGCCGTCAAAACCAGTGAAGAATGAAACATTGCTAACAAACACAAGAGGAACAAACGGGCTGTGCTGCAGGACGGCAGGAGGGAGAGAGCCTTCTCAAGTCACTGCAACATTGAACAGACATTTTGTTCTAACAGATTACAGTGCCCACGCTCCCCTCGCTGCACAGGCTAGGCACGGGTAGGATCAGCTCGTTACTCACTGTGTAAAGCTCGTTGGTGACTTTCAGGAGCTCTTCATGCATCTGTAAGCCAATCTCCTTACTCTGGAAGACAAAAAGAAGAAGAGTTGAGACTCTTATCTCACAGCATGCATTTCTGAAAGGAAAACAGATTTTGGAGGGAAGAGTAAAACTGTATGACTTCCAAGTACTCCGTGCACATGCGTATCCATCCTTTTCTCCAAGCCACATTCACAAGAGCGGGCTGCACACGCTGTGGACGGTACTGTGACAGCACCACCCTGCCAGAAGCACGTCCTCAGCTGTGGTCAGCAGCAGAAGCGCGTTGCCCTCAAGGCTCTGCGCAGGCCGAGCACCGGCAGCAGCACACCGACACTCAGCCCTCACTCCCAACACTCCCAGCACACCATGGCTCCAGAGGACCTCACACCACTTGAAGGGCATCCAACTCCAGGGATAGACAGGAGGTGTGGAAAGGGAGAACAGGATCCCTGCAAACGCCCAGTTCAAACTCAGGAAAGAGAAATGAGGTGATGGGTTTTTCCCGACTGGCTGGCCAAAGGTAAGCAGAAGGTCTCCAGCGCTCCAGGGCTCCATGCCATGTGGTATGGGACACCACGGCACCAGCAGAAGGAACAAACCCTGGGGATGCTGGCGAGCTGGTGGGACAGGGAAGCTGCGAGTTGTTGTTCTCCTCTTTTCCTAACCCAAGAGACCAGCCTGATCCTGACAAAGCCAGAAGCACTTGTTCCCAGCCCTTCCACCCCTGTGTCCAAGCTAATCCCCAAAGGCTTTCATGCTTATCCCAGAGAGAACAAAACCACAGCAACCTCTCTCCTGCCTGTAGGGTTTTTCTTCCCTCCTTCCAGCTGACGATGGAGTGGGTGGACCTTGGCCGCACAGCTGGCTGCCGGCACTGCCCGTTGCAAATCCCTTCTGCCCCCTCCTGCCCCCCCGCCAGACCCCAGACACGCCACTCCTTGCTCTGCACAAAACCATCTACATTTTAATTCTAGATATTACTTTCAAAAATAAAACGGCCCCGTAACATGAGAAATGCCCCAGGGGCTTATTTGCAGCGCTTCAGAAGTCCTGTCTAATATCCTTCCTGCGCCGGAAGCCGGGACGACAGCATCGGCAGGGCTGCCAGTCCACATCTGGGCTCCGTCTTCTCCACTTCCAAACATTAAAACCAAAATACAGATGGCCTCCTCTCCCAAGCTGCCTGTGACAGTTAAGTTTCAAAGTAAACTGGCATTCTGATTTCCCTTAATTTTCTACAAATCCTTAACAAAATAAAATGCGTGATTATAAACACAAACACACACAGTACAGCAAACCCTCATGCTGTTTCAGAATCGCTGCATTTTCGTCTGAAGCTGATGTTTGTCCACGGATCACCCAACCTGGGTTTCAGAGGCCTTGATGAGGAACACCACACAATTTTATTTATTTATCCTGCAAACACACAGGCACTAATCCGGAACTACAGACAATACCGCTTGGCCCTTCCACTGGCAGTACTTCTCTCCAGCCCACAGCAGGCCCACGGTGTGGATCCAACACGCAACGCCCGCTCCCATTCTGGGGACTTGTTTCACACCAAGACTGGCAGAGTGCATGGAAGTTGGGCCTACTACGCAGCTAGAAGAGTGTTTTATAGCTTGATTTTGCCTGTTTTTCCACAAAACTTGCACTACTGGATGCGGGTAAGCAGCGGCTGCTGCATTCTCTGCGCACAGCTGGCAATTTGTTAGTGCTACGTTAACTCCCCAGCATCACTTACATTACCCAATAAATCGCTTCTACTGGCATTCTCCCATCACACAGTGTCCCCTGTCACTCTGCCTGGGTTTGAGAGGTTTGTTAAAGATACGTGCTGCTGCACTGCAGTTTCCAGTCAGTGTTGCCATTCCGGAACGCAGGCCATCAGGGCTCCCCAGCCCCAGGACCAAGCTGCAGGCCCACCCTGACCACGACCCACTCTCCCCCATTTGCCTCAGGTAGCTTATTTTCACTCCTCTGACCTGAGTGAACCAAAGTCTCTCTCAAAAAAAGACATTTTATTACAAAACAGCTACACCACAGTTATATAATGAAGTTTCCAATTTCACAACCGCAGCAGCCAAAGTCCAGCAAGCTTAGGAGAAAGCTCACTGCGAGTGTAAGAACTCACGGCATCTCCCTCCCTCCGCCCCACTGTCTGCTGAAATCCCATTATCAGTTTGTATTTTCACTTTTCCTGCCAAGCAGGACAAAGCAGATCCAGCCACCTACCTCCTACAGCACAATGACGGCATTTCACGGGGAGGCCACAGCCCGGGGAGCCGCTGCACGTCCCAGCTTGGCTGCGGCTCAAGCCAGCTCCTACCCCGAAACCCAGCGGCTGATGCTCCTGCAGATGTGCATGCGCTGCTTTCCTGCCTCCCTTCTAATTACAGCCCAATCTCTCTGTGGAATCTTCTTGGCTAGGAAACATTTATTATAGCTTGAAGATGTGTTTCAACTAAGTATAGACACCCTCCTCTCCCTTCCGCAAAAAAAGTCCAAACCAAAAAACTGAGCGGTTTCCTTCAGACTTCCTCAAATAACTCCATGTACTTTTGTGCAGTCAGGGAAAACAACAGCCCATCACCTTGGCTGGGTGGCTGAAGAAGCCACCAGAGAGAGGTCTCCTAATTACAAGCTAACTGGACAACCTACATACTTGAAGAGTTTAACCTTAGATTACTGCAAGTTAGAACTGAACACAAAGAGTGCAGCAAGGAATCTAACGAGCAAAAGCACTCACATCCCGTGAATATCCAGCAACTACTGTTTATCTCTGAACTAGTGTCAGGGATCTGGAAGAGTCCCCTCTTCAAAAGCTGCAACTGATGCACGCTGTCCCCGTTCTTACGCGCACGAGGTGCCAAGAAGATGCCAGCTACCAGAAGGTGCCAAGTACCCCCAGCCACCCAGAGACCCCCGTCACTTCCCCTCCCGCGACACCAGCAGTCACTGGCTGGTCTGGAAAATCTCACGGTGGGTTGCTAATAAGCAAGAGCTACTAAAATCGTACACGCCTGCAGACACATCCAGGAGAGGAGTCATCTGAGTCAGGGCCTACAGACGGGGTCTGGGACCCCCGAGGCCCCGGGCCTGCCGCCCAGTCCCACACGTACCCCCAGCCAGCCCTGTCCCGCGCACAAGCCCAGGCCCCGGCCCCGGCCCGCCCAAAGCAAACGGAGGCGCACGGGCTCGCGGCCGGAGCAAGGGCCCAAAGTCGGCTGCAGCTCCTGCCTCTGCCCCACATTTCCCGTCTGGCGGAGGGGAACGCCACAAAGCTGTAATTTTCAAACCTAATTTTAGACTCCTAAATAGAGCAACAAAAAATGGCTCACTTGCCAGCAGCGTGTCGTTCCCATGAGTCCCGCTGACATGGGGGGACCACAGGTGGGTACCACATTTAAAGACCCATTTTCCTCCGGACCCTGCACACCAAACGCCCCGCACCCTGCCGCTGGAGACCGGAGCGGTCTGCGGCATCGCCAGAAGTCTCCCGGCACCCAGGAGGGCAGCGGCCAAACTCGCGACGCCAGAGCCTCTGCCAAAGGCAGGCAGGTGGGAAGCTGAAGGACGTGCCTCTCCTCCGAGCCTGCTGCCTCCCCTTTTATAACAGAGAAACTACATTTGTGTTTATGGGAGACAACGCCAAAACATCACTCCAATTCCCTGGCACCCTCCGCAAAGCCCAAACTCCACTTCAGCCGCCTGCTTTATGCCTTCCGTTCCTGCTACAAAACACAGTGACTCGCTGGGGCAGCAACAGCTTCAGTTTAGCAGGTTTATTAAAATTCCTGCTGCTGCAGACAAAGCAAGGGGAAGCAGCAACACAGACTACTGGCAACGAAGAGAGCTTATTTTAAAGAGAAAGAAAAGAACTCCCGTCCAGACAGACACCACTTCTTCATTAAATCTCCATCCAGGGCACTGCGGCATGGGGCATAATTAAATTCACTGTCACGAAACTTAATTAAATCTCACACTGGGGAATAACGTAGCATGGTTATTTCGGACATCGCAATGCTCTGTCTCAAGCGTATAATTTCCTGTTTTCCACACTTGGAAGAAGCAGCAAACTTACTTCCCTCTGCCACAGCAGAAGGAAAAAGAGGAGACAGCACCTGCCTGGCCGAGGGGCCGGAGGTGTGCCGTCACCCGGGGTTTGCCTCTGCCAGGAGGACACGTGAAATTTCATGGTGACAGAGACTCGCTCCAACAACAGATCAAGTCAGATCTCTGTGGCAACATATCTTAGCATCCCCATTTATTGCCTGCCTATTAGCAACATTAACACACTCGCCTTGGTCATCTCCTGCGCCAGGAACGTGACTCACGCTGGAAGCTCCAGGGAAATTTGCCCAGCTGAATTTTCTTCCTCTGCTTTCCCCATCAGCAGGGCTCGCCCATCTGCCGGAGCAGGCAGGGAGGCCGGCTGTTCACTTCCATGGCACAGGCTAAGCGCAGGCCAGGGATGCTCGGACGGGGAACACCGGTCCTCAGCGCTGCCTGCGGAGCTCCCGACCTGCCCGCAGGTGCCCCCCGCAGCACCCCTTTGCAGGAGCTCCATGACACCCTTAAATATCTGCACAGCTCCGCAGCACTCACAGA
This sequence comes from Tetrax tetrax, assembly GCA_009806455.1. Lineage (NCBI taxonomy): Eukaryota > Metazoa > Chordata > Aves > Otidiformes > Otididae > Tetrax > Tetrax tetrax. Next base: position 18,901 of record WHYT01012287.1, read on the forward strand.
TGGGAGACTGCATCTCATCCCAAGAGATCAGCACTCTGCCTACAGGTCCTACATTTCCCAGGAAGGCTCCTGCTGGGAAAGCAACACCACAGCCCTCTGTGGGGCACAAACGTCTGTGCTCCTCTTTCAGCCTGGACACACAGCTCCTGGTCTGCAGAGGACATCGTGCCCCACTCGAAAGTCTCTCCGCAGGAATTTGTTACTCTGCTTTGGAGAACAGTCGTTTCTGGGCAGCAAGAAACCATACCCACCAGAGGACAATCGCCCTTTGTCACTGCAGCCATAACCCGTCGGTGCAACAAGTAAATGGTATCATTACTGGGTCTTTTCATAAAAATGCTGAGACACATTTAACATCCTGGCGGGCTCCCCTCCACTGCACGCCCCCAGCAGCACAGCCCCAGCCTCGGTATCGCCAATGAAACACGGTGGGCTCGGGTCTCCAGGCTCCAGAAACTCCCACCGCCAAAACATGGCTTCAGGGCAGAGGGTCACAGAAGCAGGGCCAGGTGTCAGGAAAACACCCGATTTACAGCCCTGTTCCTGCCCTCACAGCCCTGGGCTGTAACAAGGTGTTAAACACTGAGTTCTGAGGCACTGCCAGAAGGACCATGCTCAGCTGGTTTAACCGCTGAGTCTGGGGGATGCGAGTCATTACTGACCTCAGCTGAGGCGAGGTCAGACCTGGGGCTGGCTCCGTTAAATGCCTCCAACTCAAGCGCTAAAAGCTCAGTCCCCAGGAGCTCCTGCTTTCCTTCTCTCTCCAGTTTACGGACGAACAACCCCGCTGCTGCCCTGCGTACCCAGGGATGCCGAGGGGAGAAGCAGCTCAGCATCCACATCTTTCCTGGCAAATGACCACCGCATTGATCAGCTGCTTCTCTATTATGCGCCTCCTCGTACCCCAGATACTACATCCCTGCTCCTTTGCCGAGATTGTTTACATTTACATAATGAAAGCACAAAACACAAACCCTTCCAGTCCCTCCGTGTACCCGCAGCATGTCACAGCCCATTAATAAATCCTAGATGGGAGGAATTAAAAGTGACATCTCTGGAAAAAATGTTACCCTGATTTACCATCAAAGAGCAATCCACAACAAAACAGAACAGCTGAACCGTGGCTGCGGATGTCTTTAACCCTTCTGCAGCCAGTTTATTTGCCCACAGCCTCTGTGGTACAGTGTCCCCAGGAGGAGTGCTTCAGGCACTTAAGTCATCATACTCAGAACCAGAGCAGATAAAATCCTGAAGGATTCCTCCTCTGAGCAATCTCGGACCAGCTGCAAGGCTGCCATGGATGTCTCCAAAAGCCTTTTAGCAGGGTGCTCTTTTTCCCGCACACGCGCCTAAGAGTTCTCACCAAACGCTGCGGCCAAGAGAGAAGTGCAGCCCCAGCTCCCCTTCGGGCACGGTGCGCATTAGGTTAAAAAAACAAATAACCTGCCTACCCCCAAAAGTGTCGGGCGCCCTCTCCACATTAAGGGCAAACGGTGACACAAAATAAGGCCTTTCCGTGATTTAGCTGATCATTATTTCCGGGGACACGAGAGATCCACTGCAATTTAAACCTCACGGGACAAACGCGAGCGGAATCGCAGATCCCCACAACTCTGCTGTGAAGCCTCCTCTGATTAAAGCAGGCGCTGGCTTAAGCAAAAGGATAGTCTCAATATATACCTCAAAAACAAGCTCAGAAAAAAAGGCAAACGGGAAGGAGATTTTGAGACAAGCTTAGAACTGAACTAACCAAATCTGTGCAATTTCTGGAGGCCAGGCCAGGAAAAGGGACAATGTCCCATATCAGATCAGCAAATCCAAACCTGCCCCTGTGGTTTAATTTCTAGGTCAGATCTATACACTAGAGGAAACTGGCCATGAAAACACCACATTAAATTTACTCTCCAGCCAGGCTAAAATGTCAAGATAACCAGTGATCTGAGAGCCCTTCTCCCGCCTGGAGAGGCAGGCACCCCAGTGGGCTCATCTGCTCGCTCGCTGCAGTTCTCCAGCTACCCCTGCGACAAAGAAAAATATAAGAGCCACGCAGCCAGCCGAGAGGTCCACCTAGCCCGGCAGGGTATCCCTGAGGGTGGCTGTTAGCAAATGGTCAGAAGCGGAGGAAAAGGGCCAGTGATGCCTCTGAGCACGTTCACGAGGTGACGAGCTGAGGGCTGCGATTCCGGAGATGACGTTGTGCCGGCAGCAGGGCCGGGTGGCTGCCGGTAGGGAACAAAGCTCCTTCACCCTGTCCCACTGCCCGGACTCAGGTTACGCCACTGGCTTTCAAAAACATGCTACGAGGCAACAAACACAGCATTATCCATAATACTGGAAATGTAATATAACATATATAGTATTAGTGATGTTTAAAAGTCTTTCCTTTTTGCCTTCTCTCTCTGCCCGGTGCCTGCTGACTGCCCACGGCTACACCGCCAGGCACGGCGAGGTCCTCACTCCTACAATCCATCTGTGACTCCTCGTGCTCTTACCACATCACACACTGCCCCTCATTTCCACCTGAGGACTCCTGGTTCACCTGACTGCGAGGTTCCTGCAAGTCTTTGATGCTCGTTTTTCACTGGGATATCATTAATAATTCTGTATCATCAGCAGACTGTGTCATCTTACTATTCATCCTTTTTCCAAATAATTTATTAGGAACTCCACTGAAATTCTCCTTTCTTTTGTTCCCTGTCTTTTAATTGGTCATTAATCCAGAAAACAACCACTCCTTATTCTGCAACAGCTTCTTTTCTTCATGAACTTCAGTGAGGAACCTTTTCCGAAGCCTGTAAGACACTGAGGGTACAGTGCCAAGTCATTCACATGATCACTGGCTCCTGGAAATACCTCCACTGGATTTCTGAGGCATGAGTCTCCTCTTCAGAAAGCCACGCTGACTCCTCTCTTGGATCTACCTACATGCCTGTCATTCTGCTCTCTACTGAAGTTTCACCCAACAAGTCTGTTTTTAAAGTCAGGGTGCTGATCTGTTCTCCAAGCCTTCCAAGAGCCTTCAAAACAAGTCACCTTTCATTTCTCTGGCACTGGTGCCAGCTTAAGCATTAGGTCACACCTCACTGCTAGTCACTTGACAGTTTTATACCTCAGTTTCTTTAAAATTCTTGGATAAATATTACTTGGAAAGACTTATAAGTGATAGCCCCTGGTACAGATTTGCTCTGCACCATGTAACGACAGTTCAGTTGGGTAAGGCTCCTCAGGGTTGCTAATACTACCATCGCCCCCAAGAAAATCTCTAGTCCAAGCATTTCCATAATGAGTACCAAGATAACAAAACCAAAAAGTCTCAGTTTGTGTAGAAGGCCACAATAAGCTTCTACTTTAGAGTAAAATGCACAGATGGATCCTCACTGAGCAGAACCCTCCATAGCTGTGTGGTTACCTTTTTAAAGAGCCTGATGACATCCTCACTGATCTGCGACAGCCGGACGATGACGTTGTTCATGAAGATGTCATTCAGGGTGGCGTGATCTCTGCTCTCTCGCCGGGTCTGCGTCAGAACCAGGTACCAGCAATTCACCGGGGAAAGCAGGTGCTGGTCTTTCCTGGGGAAATGGAAACAAAAACCAGAAAGGTCACATGAACAAGTCAAAATGTAATCTTCAAGGAATGCTATCAGCATATCAACGTTGCCTCCCTCCGCCCTATACCTACGCTAGAATCCGTCACACCCCCAGAGAAACGTGTGAGAGCTCGTCCCGGCTGCCTCCCGCCCCACAAACCACCGCAGCAGCAGGCCGAACGCCCGACGGCCCCCAGGCCCCTGAGGGAGAGCCAGGCAGCCTCTCCCGCGCAGGGCTGTGAGCGCGACGGCCTGCTCCTGATGGCTGGGAACCCATCTGTGCGCCTGCTCCGGTTTCCAGGAACTTCTTTCCAAGTTTCCTTCAGCCGTTCGAGCGCTTCCCTGCAGGGACATCGACCGGGACACAAGCACGCATACCAAATCAGACCCTTCCCAAACCAGGTGCTCCAGAAGATGGTACAGAGGAAGAGACAGCCCCGGCAATCCCTTTCGTGCTTTGCAAGGGAGAGCGAGCTTTGCTGCTTCTCCCCGCTACGCGCTATGAATACGGCTGCCGCTCCCGTTTCAGAGCGAGCCCATTTGCCAGGCAATCTGCTGTACCGCATTTAGGCCGCTGAACAGTGCTGCAGAAAATCTTGTGCATCCAATGCTAACATGAAGTGTCTGTGCACAACGTGAATATATTCGCGCATGCTGAATATTTACGATGGTCTTAATCCAGCTCGCGCTGCAGACAGCAAAGCGAGCGCCGTGAGCGGCAGCAGGCGTCGGGGCGGGTGACCTGAAGAGTCCTGGGAGCCAGGCAGCACGCTCCGAGCGAGCACGTCCCCATCCACCCCACTGGCGAGACCCTCCCGAGGGGCGTCCCGAGACCCTAACGCACCCAGAAGCCAGGGGTGGTCAGAAAAACTGGCTTTTGAGGGAAATTTCAGGGAATGTTTCACATTTGATTGGAGTTCCATCTCAACACAGAGAACCTGCCCTGCTCTCCATGTGCTGCTTTCAGCAAATCATCCAAAAGGGAATCAAAGCTTCCAAAACTGATACAACTGAAACAAAACATTTCGTACTGTCCAACTGAGACACTTTGGGATAGATCCTCTAAATGAGGCAGCTCCTCCCCACCCAAGATGTTCTCACCCATGGCGCTGGGGCTGGCGCAGCTCGCCCCGCCACCGAACCCTCGGAGAGGAAGGCACGGTGACTCCAGATCTCTGCGTGCACGTCCAGACAAAGCAATTGCACATAACAGCAGGAACGCGCCTGTCAACCCCGCGTCACCAGGAGCAGCACCGCAGCGATTACCGCTGTGACGGGCTGGGCACAGCCGCTGCACACGGCTACCCACGGACAAAGGAAGGGCTGAAGGCGCCATGTTCCCCAAGTGTCACAAGCCTCGTCAGAATAATGACGTTCGTGAGGGAGCCAGGGAAACACGGTGCAGATGAACCAACTAAAGGGCAGGTACAAAGGAGCCTGGAAGAAAAATCTATGAAGGGATTCTCCCTCAGCATGGCGTGAGCAGTGAGGGCTTGGCAGAGGCGCGCACTGAAATCAGGCTGACCCTGCTAGCACCATCAGTGCCACCACAACCCCCCGGCACTCGTGCCTGGGCATTTTGTAGAGGTGGAGACTCATCGTCACCCGCAGGTACTGCACCACCGAGAGCACCCTTCCATACTGGGAGCACAACAAGCAACGGGAGAGCCCTGGTACCGCTCCCAGCCGACGGGCGAGGCACAGGCACGCGGGGAGCCTTCATGGGCTCCATCTCTGAACGAGAGCCCTTCCCGAGCCTAGACTGGCCAACACCCTCGGTCATTCCCTGCGCACGGCACAGCAGCACCATCCCAGCACCACCTAGCCAACAGCCAGCAGTCAGCTGCAAAAGGAGCAGACAGCATTTGAATTTCGAGCAGAGTTTCGCATAAGACAACAGTAAAGCCTTGCTCACCAGAGAGATTGAGTAAACAGATTAAATGGGATTTAGTAATATGGAATAAATAGGATTTAGTAATGTAACTGCAGAAATTGCTGCTCTTGCAGCTGAAATGGAAAAAGAAAATCACAAGGGGCTAGAGAAAGAAAGAGACTGTAAAAGGCAGGGGCTAGCAAGGTTACGTGCATCAGACAAGCAAAAACCTCAATTTTCTGGGAAGGGAGCTGAAGAGTGGCTGCGGTCCTTGGCCACTGAATTGAATGACACCAGTTTCAACTTGAGCAAAGAGCATAATCCCAGCTGGGAGAATATTTAATGGACACCGCTGTCAGAAAAAGAGACATGGCTCAGCACCGCTCGGGCTGCCCAGCAAGACCCCCGCACCCCGAGAGACCGCCGGGAGAGCCAGTCATGGCAAGGAACACGAGCAGCACAGAGGAAAAGCCTGGCAGCTACCAACACACACGTGCAGAGATCGAGCCCAGCCCAACACCTCCGACCGGGCACACTGGAGTGCACCCGGAGAGCCCGGACCAGCTCCTCCAGCGGCGACAGGACAATGGCACTCGCAGCAGCCACGCCGCCAACCAGCCATGGTAACGGCACAAGCTCACCACAGAACACGGTCATCTCCAGCCTTAAATTCTACCTCGAGTTGGTTTCTTTTTTCTCTCTTTTGTTTTAGTCAAGCTTGAGAGTACAGTTAAACTGAAAGGCGGCTGCTTTTGAAAACTTGCAGATATTCACACATTCATGGATTTTACAATTTTCAACATCAGTTTGAGTTTCACACAATTCCAGCATCCAGTTCATATTTCCTATTTCAAAGCTCTGTTTCAAAATATTTCCACTATGGATTTGCCCAGCTTCAACACTGTACAACTGTGTACACAGAAAACATACACACTTCATTTTAAAAACTACAATAAATTACATTTCCAGAGACTGCTTCCAGCCTGTAAGCAGATCTGTGTGCAACGTGAAATACTGACATCCAACAATCAGACTACAAACAGAAAGCAGAGTTTGTGAAATGGGCCTGCCATTATTTGCACAATAAAATCAGTGTCCAAATTCAAGCCTCTCAAAAAAAACAAGGAGCTTGACTCCTGCATAGTCCATGATTCCTATTTTCATGGTATTGCTCGAAAAAGTGCACAGCAGTCTAACTCAGGCAGCACAGGTCAGTAACACCATGGTGAAAAGGCCATTTCTGGCTCTTTTTGTGAGCCCTACACAGTGACACGACAGACGAGGTCACCACTGATGCTAGGTGGCTTACTCTGCTTTCGGTCTGTGCAGCCACAAACAAACATCCAGCGCTTGAGGCAGTCTCTGTTCATTTTGCACCATTTTGCCCCTGGAAACACCTGCTTACTTGAACTGATGCTCCCTGGAGCTGCGTATCTTGGAGGAGAAGCGTTCGGCCAGTTTCTCCAGGCTCCTGGAGTACTCCAACTCGATCTCAGCCTTCCTGCGGAAGAACTCCTGCAGATCCTGCAGCAGCTGCAGGCGCGACTCCGACTGCTGCTCCAGACATTTGAACTGCTCGACCAGCTGAGTCCGGATTTCTGCGTGCACACAGGAGAACAGAAGAAAACACGTCAGCAACAGACACTGGCCAGGAGGGCTGGCTTCCCTTGCCTCCGGGCAAATCGCACAGGCGCTGCTAGAGCAGGCTCCCTCGCGAGTCTCAGGTTTAATTCAAGGCTTGCTAAAGCCAATGGATTTTTTTCCAAGTGAGAGCTGAAGAATTTCATTCACCGGGCTCACATTAAAACCTTGTTCTTTGTCAAAATAAACAACAGCTGCCTAAGCACACAGAGAGCACCCTGGAGCTTTTCAATTGCCTTTCTGAAACTAGAAAGTGATCCTTCAATTTATCTGTGCTCCCTGAAATCCTGTATTCTTTGCATATACACTAACATGCTGTTTCCTGACAAACGATCATTGGAGCGCCTCAGAGGGGCTGACAAAGCCCTGAAGGAAGCCGGCACCGTGAACGCGTGCTCCTCACACCCACGCCCCGCAGTGCTGCCAGGTCAGCAGGGAAATCAGACTTGTCCTTGGCCCAGAGGCTTGAAAATCATGTCAAACCCTCCAACCTCCAGCTCACAAAGTGCCACAGACCCCATCTGTCCCAGGGTTTTTCTGCTTTCTCATAAGGACCTGGGGTAACGACATGATTTTGGCGGCACCAAGGCTTACCATTCCAACCCGCACCACGTCCCTGCTCAGACAGTGCCCAGGCCACAGCTTTCTCCCATCACCTTACGAGCTCGTAGCGCATTAACAGCCAGCTCCCAAACCCAGCGCATCACCAAACGACACGGAGCACGTGCCCACCACCACGCATGCACTCCACGCAGCTCGGGGATTTCGCTGTGCCGCAGGACGGCAGGCTCCGGGGCGCTCCTGGCCGGCCCACGCCGGCCTGGCAGCGGAGGGAGCAGCTCCCAGCGATGGCAGCGGGAGCCCACGGCCGCCAGCCCCCCGCGCAGCGTGGGGCTGCCCGGCCGCCTGCGAGGGTCAGCGGGGCAGACTGCAGACGCAGGCTCTTAGGCAGCTTCCTGCCTGGATCTTCTGCAGCAGCAGGAGCTGTGCGTTCTTAAACTGCTGGTGCCAGGCCGCAGCACGCCAAACCGCCACTGCCTACGCCAGAGGAGGACTCAGTCTGTACTAAGAAGTAAGTCCTAAAACTGGTAAAGCTCTTTGGCAAGAGGGCTAGACCTCATCCTTGGTTCCTTCTGCAAATTCAGCACGGTAACATGACACACGGTAACTTATCCGCAAGAGCCACAGCAAACTAACACCACCTCTACTGCCAGAGCACACGCGCATGAAATTGCTGCGTCGTCATGGGGAAGCTCGATGACCTGAACCAAGACAACACAACGGTGTCATTCTGACGTGTGATATAATCTTGGGTACGCACATCTAAATACATTTATACACACACATACGCACACACGCAGGGCAGGCCAGCCCTGGTCCCTGGCCAGCATCGGGCTGTCCCACAACGCCACAGCTACAGCACAGCCCTGTCCGGACAGTCACCGCTCCGTACTGGAGGCTGATTTGATAAAACTATTAGCAATGATCACGCCAAGATGCTGATTGAAATCACAACAGATTTACGAGCAACTTTAAGCTCTTTAAATCTGTAAGGATCCCACATGGAGGAGGTTACAATTGCCGTTTTAAGAATCTGGTATTTTTCAAGACTTCTTTGTGGAACAACTCCCATGCGAGCCCCACCACCCGCAGCCCGGCAGGTGAAGGTGGAGAGCTGCAGGAACAAGGACACCTGCAGCAATCTCATTACCGGGTAATTTAACGGCGGCAGCAATGGGACTGGAGGCTGCTGGAGGCTGCCGGCTGCGTGAAGGTCACCTAAAAAGCAAAGGCTCCTTGGAAATAGGGAATGCTGAACACTCCAAAGTTACTCAGTCACCTTGTGTGGGATCCTCCCCGGGCCCCGCTTTGACAGGCCTCCTTCGTGTCCTTGGCGCTTTACGAGAAAACAGCACAGTTGTTCGTAAAAACCCATCTGAGGCCCACACAGCGTCGCGGTGCAGCCACACCGCCCGTGGCCACTACCAAAGCTGTTCTCCGTTTCTGGAGTCTGGATAAGCGTGGAACCACCCTGCAGTAGCCAAAGCTCCCCAACTCGTCTCTGACCCACATCCCTCCCATCTCCAGGCACGAGGACGCGGGCACAGGAGCCGGGAGGAAGGGTGAGGCGCAGCAGGGATGCCCAGCACAACCGCTGCCCCCACGCAGGCAGTGCTGCATGCACAGGGCTGCCCTGCGACTCGCGGCGTCAGCCGCACACAGACACCAGCCCTCATTCACAGATGAGCCGCAAACTCCCTGAAATGAAAGGCAATGCCACTATATAAGCAACGCTAGAAATACCCTTAAAAAAAAAAAAATAGAATTGTGGCTGCTAGAAGAACACAGAAGAAGAAATTAAATTCTCATTGCAAATGAGGTCTCAGAGTGTCTTCATCTTTACTTGGGCATCAAAATAAGCAGCATCCCATTCCTATGGTATCCAGCACCATGCCAGACAGCAGCTGCACACCTCACAAACAACGCTGCCTCTCTCTCCATCCCAGTCTTCACATTTGCTCCCCTTGCAAGGGCACTTTCTCCAGAGGCAGAGGAAGGATGCTTCAATGCCACACAGCAATATTTACCCTGGTTTTGCTAGAGATACGCAGGAATGCCCAGAGGAGCTGAGTGGACCTGCAGAAAGCAGTCAGTCATCACACCCAAAAGCTGGTCCAGTCCTTGGTAGCTGGGACTCCAGCATTTGCTGGAAAACAGCCTGGGCTTCACAGAAAAGTCACATGTACACAGCACTGCAGCTTTGATTTCATCAGGAAGGCTGCTCTTCGGGGGCTCTGCATTGTGCAAGAGCTGCAACGCCTTATGGGACCAACGGGAGACGGCCACCTACGCAGCCACGGTTCTGCCAGCTCCCCTGCTTCCCACCGAGCGGAGCCAGGATGCGGGATGGCAGGCTGGTGCCGTCATCCGCCCAGCTCGCGGGAACGGCTGCCCGGGGTATGGCACGCTGCCACGTTTCGGCGCCGCTTCACGCACACCCCCTTTGGAAGGCGAGCGCTTTCCCCTCACACAACTTCTGCGGTTAACGACGGCGCTCGCTGGCGCTGAGGGCGGCAATGAGTAACCGCCTTTGAGTTAAGCCTCCTGAAAATCCGCTGCTACGCTCCTGCAGGATACAAAGGTACCAGTTTCATAACAAAACATTTTTAAAGCCTTCACATTCCCCTGCTGACAAGCATTTCCTTCCCACACAAGGTCAGTGGAAATTTCATTACATCCCATATGGATTTTACATTCCCTCTCCTGCTGGTGCCAACACAGGACTGGCTTTACAGCTCTGCTCTCCTGAGCAAGTTTGATATAACGTTTTTTTTCTAAAAAACCCACGGATTTGATCTCTAGTTCTCTTTTCATAGTGGATTACAACCCAAGGTGGTCTCCAGAACAGCTCTTAACAACCCTGACAACGCACAGAAATACAAGCAATGTCAGTAACGCTTCTGCAAGCTTTTCTGTTTCCTAACTCTTCCTATTTTTTTCCAGATCTGAGCTACTGCTGCTCATTTGATCTTTGTATCTGGCACAACAATTTCTCCTTGACTCTTGCAGGGGTCATTCACGGCAGTTCAGACAACAGCCACAAACACAGACTCACTGAGGCTCCTGGAGCTTCCACTACCCCCTGCTCCCAGTAACGGGAATTTGCGGTTGGTGCCCATCGGACCCACAGCCAGCAGCCTCCACGGTGAGCTCGGTGAGGGTCACCGCCTCCTGCCCGCTCACAAGCACAGCGCCAGCCTCAGCTCGCTCTCCCCCATCGCCCCACGTACCAAGGATTCAGCAGTGGTGGGTCAGGCCCGCTCTGGGGCATCCAGCCATCAGACAGGCACATTTTGCTTTGACAATTTAACCTTCCCTTGTAGGAAGATTTTTAACACTGAGGGTGGTGGGGCACTGTCCCAGGTTGCCCAGAGAGGCGGTGGATGCCCCATCCCTGGAAACATTCCAGGCCAGGTTGGCCGGGGCTCTGAGCAACCTGATCTGGTTGGAGATGTCCCTGCTCCTGGCAGGGGGGTTGGGCTGGGTGGGCTTTGAAGGGCCCTTCTAACCCAAACCATCCTGTGATTCTAAGCTCACCAGGGCAGTGCCACCTGAGCACGCAGGGCAGCCTCTCCAGACACGCAGAGCCCACCAGCCACGACCCTAGAGCCGCTCGGCTACGAGCGGCCACACAAACAAATGGAGATGGCCACTGACGCCAGGAGCTGTTGCTGCATGTTAAATAGAAAAGGTCTGTGGTAGAAAACAAAATCAAGGGCTGCTGGCATCATTAATGCAGAGACGGCAGCAATAACAAAGAAAAGGACATTCTTCAGCACTCCCAAGGTCTCCGTGCGTCAGCCGCTCACAAGCGCAGCCCCCGACAGTGCCTGCGTTGCCACCCCCCTGCTTCCACCATTACTTTGCTGCTGCATTTAAGAGGCACCGTCCTTTCAATTAAAATGAACTTGCTCTTAAGTAGTCTTTTCAGATAATTGTGAAAAAAAAAAAAAACAGGCAGGCAGAAAAGGCTTTTTCTGCCCTCCGTGCCTGCTGCCTAGGGAACCAGCAGGAGCACTGGGAGGACATCCATTTTCTGCCGCCTGCGCGGAGGAGCGGGAGACCAGCCCCACCGAGGGAGCAGCCACCATTTGCTGCTTGATCCCCACACTTTCCATCCTCCGCTCTGACCCGGCCTGGCCACGCACCAGAGACGGAGAGCGCGCATCCCCAGGGAGCCCAGACCCAACAGGCCTCTGCCAACATCCAGGGTCCCACCCTGACGGGCACCAGCCGAGAGCCCAGACTGAAACCCACCCCATCTTTACCAGCACTGCTTGCAAGCAATTTGCTGGCCAGCAGCACCAGCACGAGCTGCGTCAGTCCTGTTTGTCATAGAGGGATTAACAGGCTTTTAATTATAACCTTCAACCAAGTGCCAAGTACGTTTTCCATGTTAGACAACTATCTCTTCAGTGCCTGACCCCAAAACCTGAAACCCTGGGAGACAGAGCTCGAAAGCGGAGGACGCTCACCAGAGGAGATCACTAACGGTGCTGCTGTGAGTGGAGGGAGCGGCCGGCTCTAGGCGCTCAGCTGATGTGTCCCATGGAGAGCCGGCTCTTAGAAACAACCGGAGTGAGACAAGCCCAGCGCACAGGCAATCGGGAACAGGAAAGTACCATAGCTCAGGAAAACATGAAAAGTCTACAAAGGAAGAGCTGAACTGATAAAATCCTACTGGTGCCTGCCATCACTCAAGGACTGACCTCCTCCTCCCTGCTCCCTGGCAGCGGGTGTGCTCTCAGGTGAAGGTTTCATCTGTGTTTCTGAGCTTGGAATTTATAGGAACTGCCAGTAGAAACCGATAACCAAAAACCTACCAACCTCCTTTAGGAAGAGCTGAAAGCTTTTGCCAAAAAGCAGAAAGCAAAACATTAAATAGAATTGTGTAGCTGGTCATGTTTCCATGGTAGTCTGTCTAAAATGCTCCCATGATTTAATTCACAATATATGAAACCACAAACAGTGCCAAAGGAGAACAGAGCGAGCCACTCTGCAAACGAGGGTGCTAAAAAGCTCCTCGAGTCCCTTGAACTCCACTGGCTTTTGAGATGTGCTGCTTTCTTCCTCCCAGTTTGTTTGGTTCTGTTCACAAGAAAGGAGTTTCCAGCGTGAGCAGTCCTCTTATTTAAAATGCAGAATCAGAGGTGGAAAAATGCAAGAAATATGATTTCCTCAGCTCTTCTGAAGCACAGCGGCAGGGATGTTGGAGAAAACAAAATTCCTTGGCAAACCAAGGAGAGCAACAATACTCTGGAGGGGCTGCACGACCGCTGATCCAGCCGGGAGAAGGAACATCTGCAATCAGCAGATCTGGGATTTGCCTTTTGTAAGGCGGTTCGTGGTTCTTCAGCTGTGCCCGTAGCACGCGAATGTCAGCGGTGATCAGATTTCCCAAGGAGATGGGCTCCAGCCCTGGGCCTGGCAGCCTCCCCGGGGCGCGGGCAGGATGGCGACCATCCATCCACCGCCACCCCCAGAACCACGTTCAGCATGGCACAACGGGGGAGCGCGGCCCTGCGCCACCCCAGCAACGGGCCCCGCCGTCACCCAGACCCCAAGGTCCCAAATACAGCAGAAGGCCCTTGGCAGACAAAGACCCCCAAGAATGCTCGCGTCCTCTGAAAGCCAGAGAAAGGCGTTTGACTGCGATGGAGGGGACGCCGAAGTAAAGCGAGCGTGACCATCACAGCCAGGCCCCCGACGCAGAGCGCTGCATCCCAGCCAACGTGCTTGAGTGGGGATAAACCTGTTCTTGAGGGCCCCATGAACCCGCAGCCAGGCAGGGGCTCGGGGGTGGCATGTTTGGCATTATGCCCCATCCCGTATACCCACAGCCCTGCCGACTGCGGCTGAGCCCCGTCCCCAGCAGAACGATGAGCAGAGAACAATGAGCGAACCCCGTGCTTGCAGCACAAAGCACATCCCCAGGAGCGGCTCACACAGGGTACCGAGAGGAACTGAACCTTGGGGTACTTCTGTTGAACTTCTGAAAGCTCAGACCCTCAGAGCTCCTGCGCCCACCACTACGGCAAGACCAGCTCTCGTACCCTGAGGGAGCTCTGCATTTGCGTTGGAAACCAATACTCACCAGTGTGCCAATGAAAGGGTAAAGTGAAAGCACTTTCCCAAACTTTTTCAAGACTTCAGAAAAGCATTGTTTCAGTTGATGTTGACATCTCAGCCAGCAGATCGTGGTAAATCTCATTTTTTCCCCTCCTAGGCTGTTCACCTCCTGTGTTCTCCAGCGAGGACAATGCTGGCAGCCATGCGCAGAGCCCCAGAACGATGACGTGCATCCGCATAGCATACCTCTGACAGCACGATGACGCAGTGCTTTACAAAGCACAAAATTATTTGGGACAAATCGTGGCCAATTTGAGCACTCATATTAGAAGTAACATGCTTATGTGGAGAGGTCAAGATGAAGACAGCACACTCAGCTCCAGTTCATTATTCATGCACTGCTACTTTGACTGGTCCCACCCTCAGCTGAAGGATAATTTCCACATGGTCTCATTTTTTAAATATAACAATTAAACTCTAGACGAATGCCACTAGACCAACACCACTTTTACCAGTGCTATTCCTTATTACTGTTCTTATTCTCCACTCATTCCTTGTGTCCTCACACAGTTCACATACTCTCCTGGGCCGGAGAATCTCTGGCACTTACAAACACCATGCTGAAATCCTGGCTGGTGGCGAAACTCCCACCAGCTTCAACTGAACAGGATTTCATCCCTTGGCAGCACATGGAGTGAGACAATCTTGTTCTCCAGTAGTTATTTTGCAAGTTTCCCCCTCTTCCAGTAACCCCTGGCTCCAGTACTTCTTACGCCAAATGCTGACAGGGGCCAAGCTCCTCAACTGGCATCACCCTCAGTGGAAGCCAACACCAGCGCCAGTACAGCGCTGGTCAGTGGGGCACTGCTGCTCAAGAAGTGCTGTACTCACCCTCCAGCACCCAGCTCTCCTCAGGAAGCCACTGCAGCAAAGGCAATAGGTTAGGCCAGGTTTAAGAAAACACCAGTATTTTTTTTTCCACTTTTCACATTGATATCCAAAGCACAAATGAAAGAGAGTCATAACATTTCTAAAACAAAGAAACTGATTATTGTTTTTCCTTGTATATTTTAAGAACATAAGTTAGCAAGGCATTCCTCACGAGAAGAGCAGATGTAGGAGCAGAGCAAACCTGACCAGAAACAGGTGACGGCCCTCCCGTACTCCCTGGTTAGAGCTAACAGCCATTTCTGTTTTACCTTCACCAGCGCTTTGGAGAGGGGAGCTCCGTCTCACCAGAAACGAAACACCAGAAGTCATCTACCTTTCTAGGTCATAAAACATCTTCCAAGGTGACAAACAAGTCTACTGCCACAAAATAACTGCAGACAAAACGCGAGCGGTACGGCAGCACAGGCTCCCGCAGCAGCGGACTGCACGCACAGGGTTTGTCTCACCCAGGCGTTTGCTGTTGTGCAGGACCGGTAATCAAAATCATCACTGGCTTTTAAATTAGTCAGCAGTGCCACTGAAAAAAGGAAAAAAAACCACGACATGGATGCAATGACAACTCTTCTCTGACCTATCACCAAAAATTTCATAGCGTCACCCTTTTCCCCAGAAAACCTCTCAACCCTCATTTCAGCAGCCACCACGCTGAGGAGAGCGCTGAACTTGGCTCCACACTGACGCAACGGCTCCAGCCACGAGCCCTCCCACCAGCTGTAGCAACAACGGACAGCAGAACCGGCCCAGTTCACGTACCCAGACCACCATCACCTTGGAAGTAGGAACATTCCTGAAAAAACAAGATTTTGCTCAAAGCAACTTACTGGGCCTGAGCCGCAGCACGGCCAAAGCTGAACTGTCTGCTGAGTGTGCACCAGTGCTGTCAGGGGACCCCTCCCAGTCCCTGGAGGTGGGCTGTCCAGGCTCTTTCACACTCCAGTTCGTAGAATGGAAGAAGCTTTCAAAACCAACAGAATTACGTCCCCCAGCCTCTCCCCCCCATCACGACAGCACTCCACCAGCAGCAGCAGCAAGGCCGACACTTCTTTGGGCCTGTCTGAACGGCGCGGGAGGTGCTCAGCCCCCTTCACCGCGGGAGATCCCCCTCACACCAGCCCCTCAGCAGCCCCTCGACTTACACACAGCCAAGATAGATAAGGACAACTTCTTGGTGTCTGAGAACAAAGATCAAAGCTGAGGTGGCAGCAATGAAGTCTTGAAATCATAACAAATAAGCTGGGCAAGCATTTAAGGACAAGGAGCCAAAGCTCTCCCGAGAGCCTCTGTGGCAGCGGACCTTGCACGTTGCTCTCCACGCATTCCCGCTCCCTCTCCTCTGACCCGTGCACACGACGGCGGCTGCCTCAGCTGGCGAGTGGCGGCCGGCCTGGCTGATGAAGAGGCACCGCTCAGCAGCGGGGACAAATACGAGTTTCGGGAGGAGCAGGGCACCCAGCTCTCTTCCATCTGCACGCGGCATCGCCATGCTCAGACAGCTCTGCCCTGCTAGGACAGCTTGTGTTCCTGGGACAGGAAAGGGAAGAAAACCAAAAACCAAACGAATAAAACCCAAAGAGTGTTTATTCTTAACTTCAGCTGAGCCTCAATACCAAAACCCTCCACGGATAAAGACTGTTTGACAACAAATACAATGGTGTGTCGCAATTATGTTAAATTTAAAAACAGAAACAGAACTTCTAACCGCACACGCGCGCACCAGATGGAGAGCGTAAGCCTGCTGTCCAGAGAGCCGACCGGGAGCACCCAGACCAAACACCGACAGGCGTTCCTGCCGTCCCCGCAGCGTCCCCACGCTCTGCGAACACCGACCGCAGCGGAGAGCGGCCGCCTCCCCAGGCACCCTCAGCATGAAAAAGTGTCCTCAGGGCACGCCATGGGCCACCCTTTTTGACTCCAAGGAGAAGAGGAGGGCAGGTTTAGATCAGACATAAGGAAGAAATTCCGTACCGTGAGGGCGGTGAGGCCCTGGCGCAGGTTACCAGAGGAGCTGTGGGTGCCCCATCCCCGGCAGCGCCCAAGGCCGGGTTGGACGCGGCTGTGAGCGACCTGGGCTGGTGGAAGGGGTCCCTGCCCGGGGCAGGGGGGTCAGAACATGATGATCTCTAAGGTCCCTTCTGACCCAAACCGTTCTATGACATAATTTATGATATGATACAAGGCAAACCCGCTGCCAGAAGGCCCCCTCAGAGGAGGAAAGGCTGCCGTGCCACAAAAGCAGGCTGGAGAGCAGGAGAGGTCCCGAGGAGCAGTACGGCTCACGCGACCTGGCTGCTATGCTTTATCACAGACAAACTTCTTTTGATATTGCCTGCTGACTATAAAAACTAGCAAAGGGAAATTATTTCTTAAAAATATAAATCAATAAATTAAAGATTTGAACTCCAGAGGCAAAATATCTTTTCCTACTAAGAAAAACAAATTCAAGTTTGGACAAAAATCACCCAGATAAATCCATAAGCAAAACGGGTCCTCCAGTGAATGTACTGCAGATTTTTCCACGGGGTGTCAGCTGCTCCATGCACTGTCTAAATGCCAGCCCCTAATGAATTCAATGCGCTGATGACTGCACTGTTTTCTAAAGATCTTGGCAAGATGCTCAGCGTTATTAGAGAAGAGAGGAAAAACAGAGCAGAATTTAGTCATTCAATACCCTGTTTTCCAATAACTGAGGAAACATCCCAGTCCCACCGAGATAACTACGGACAGTTCCTTCAGAGGCAGGGTGATGACACGGCAAGGACTGACGGGAAGGTCGGCCAAGTCCACGTGTCTGAAGCCAGGCTTACCGTCTGAAACATTCTGGGGTTGGAGTTGTTCACAGACCCGCAGGATGCTGCAGGTTTCTCGAGTCCCTCAAGAACAGAGCCGGTTTTGTCCCGCCCCAGCAGGGATGCTTCACCCAGAGCCCCATCCCAAAGACCGAGCGGTCCCAGGGTAGCGGTGATGCTGAGGGTGCAGCTGGACAACGACTTCACACTAAATTTAGGAGTCCTCACTCCTCTCTGTTCAGATGTCTTTGGCACAGACCTGTACTGGTTCAGTAGCTCTTGATACATTATTTTTTCATTTATCTGCCCAGTCACTTGCTGGAAGGGGTGCACCTCCAGCCCAGAGAGCAGCCTGCAGCAGCAGCCTGATTCCAGCACCTTCAGCTTCCACTTAAAAAACAGGTCAGGACACTGAATTATCCAAGTTAAAAATTTTCAGAGTAAATTGTCTCTTTCTGGAGAATAATTCTCCTCCTTCCTTAACAGAAACTGCCATGTCAGTTAGCCAGAAACGACAATGTAAGAAACTCTGAGCCCTGAGTCCCTCGCTCACCACTTCAGCTAGCTAGGCTCTAACATTCAGAGTCAGGAAAAACATAGGACCCTGCACCTAAACCACCACAGGGATTACTGCGGGATTACTCCAGTGCTGCTGAAGGTGGAATCCAGCCCAAAGGAACTGCAGCAAGAGCACATTTAACCAATCACTTAAAATACACCTCCCTTCTGCAGCTGCCTCTGAGCGGCGTGGAGCATATGTTAGTAGAGATGTGCCCGGCTGAACGGAAATGGGCAGAGGCAAGGGGGAACCAAAAGAGAATTCAAATCAGCCTTGGCACGCAAAAACCGGAGCAAACCCATGGGCTCCACGCGGATGGCAGCTCTGCGGGAAACACTGTCCTGGCCAGCGCGGGCGGCTGCGTGGCCAGCAGGCACCCGGCCAGCCCCGGTTCGCAGTCAGAGGGACCAGGTCTGGGGAGCCTGCTCCAGCCAAAAAAAATATCTGCAGCAACAGAGGAGAACCTGTTTCCACAGAGCGGTTTTCCAGCAGAGCTTTGCACTTTTCAGGCCATTTAGCAGCAGTATCTGAGCTGGCTTTCTCGGACCCAGCCTGGAGGAACTCCCAGCGCTGCCTGGCACGCAGCACAGGGTCTGTTTTATTTCACTCTGTACCACAGAAACTGAGCAAATTAACCCAAACTGGTTCTTTTCCCTTCCTCTCTCCAGGAAGAGCAGATGTGCGCAGCTGGAGCCCACGCAGCAGGTATTACCCCCGCCCTTGTCAGAGAGACGTTGATGTGGCTGACCCTCACTTTCGAGCTGTGGTTTACCACAGGAGTTCCCACTGGGACCAAACACGCTTTGGGGGTTACATTTAGGCAGCAGAAATGCACATTTCCATGTTTTCTCCTGCTTTGTAAGGAAAGCAGCCAGAAGCAGGATTAGCGTTCCTCAGGGAGCAGCGTTTGCAGGTTCTAACCAGACACCACTCCACCAGCGGCGCCTCGCCCACCAGCCACAGCCCAGCTCTCCCAGGGAAAGCGCCGGCCCGCGGAGCGCAGGGCGACGGGGAGCACAGCCAGCACAGGCATCGCGCTGCTCATCATGGTCCTCTTCCTGGGAGCACCGGCAGCTCCACGCCTTCTCCAGCACTCCGGCTGCTTCACCTGACCACTGCCTGCTCTAGCTGAAGGGAACCTTGTGTCAAGGGACTGGTCCTTGCCCATCCTGCCTCCGAACAGGCTCCGGCAGCCTCCAGGAGTTCCCCCGGGGAAGCCCATGTAACACACAGGGACACCAACGCCGACCCCGGCAAGAGCGGCAGTGCGGTAAGGGAGAAGTACCAGCCCCAGCAGCAGGCATCCTCGTGCTCCTCTTCCCCCCAGCCCTCGGCCCCTTCTCGTCGCTGGTGAACGGAGACGCGGCCGGCCGTAACTCACAGCCACGTCCGCACAGCCCTGCGAGCAACGAGCGGGACACAAGCACTGCTGGCATAGCGTGGAGATAAACTGAAAAACAGAAAACTCTCTTGCCCTACTTCTGCCATTTTTAACCCCAAATTCATATCCGAACACAAAACATGGGACCCTGCAAACACAGTACAATAAAGACCAGGTCCAACCCACAAATCTACTGCTGTCATCTACGAGATCATTAACAACCCACTCCAATCGCACCCTTGGCTGACATCCCTGCTGGACTTTTATACTTCTTTCCTTTATTTGATTAACTCATCTGTGTAATCACTCAATTTCTCCATATTTTCTTTCCTTTGCTTCTCCTCTTCCTAGATTTTGTGATGGCTGGGCAGCCGGCTCTAAGCAGAGACCCAGGCAGAGCACAGCACAAGGTATTGTTCTGTTAAAGCGGTATTATTCTGTTGGGCGGGTGTGCCCAGGGTGAGCATGTCACAGCTAATGCCCACGAGCCGGTCCCTGCTGATGGGAAAGGACAACCACCACAGACAGCAGCCTGAAAGCCGTGCATGCGGGGAGAGCTCTGCAGCACAACAGACAGATCGCCACGCTCCAGTCCTACTGCTCCTACAGCGCTCTGCAAAAGAGGAGATAAACGCAGGGAGTCAGCCTGCAAACCATGCTAGAGGAAAGGGTCAGTGTAGAGAAGCCCAGGTAGGGCTGCCCTGGAGAGGGTGAACTGTTGGATGGTGTAACCCACCACCGGAGCACTCCAGACCCTGGTGTGAGAAATTCTTTGGAAGGCAACTTACACACCCTACGTACCTGCCTCTCCATGCAATCCCGCACGCTCGGTGGGTGGAGCAGCACGTGTACGTCAGGCTGCCCAACGCTTCTTGTTGTAAGCGAACGAATGAATGAGTGAGAGCACACAGGAACACCCCGCACACGCACTCTCCATAAACACGAACCAAATTTCACAAGAGACCAATTGTTTTTCACTCCGTGGCAAGCGTGGATGCCTTGTGCGTTAGCTCACGGCTCATCCAGATCCCAAGGACTGTTACAACTTTTCCTTAGGGCACCAAAGCGTTTCCCCATTTAAAGTTTCGACATCCCACACGTGTGAAGGGCTGAGGGCCACGCGTGGGATCAGCTGAGCTCACGTCCTGGGCCCGCCGGGCTGCGGGACCCCACCTGCGAGGACACGAGCCCAGCAGCAGCAGTGCCAAGGCCGGGAGCAGCCCCTGCTCAGCAGCTCCCCAGAGCACCCCGAGGCGCTCCAGCTGCCACCACGAGCGGTAAGGCCGGAGGAAACGCAGTGGTAGGAGCAGTAACGCGGAATACAAAGCGACACTCTCCCCCTTCAGCCAAAGGAAGTGGTTGTGCTTACCCCACTCGGCCTCTGCGATGCAATCACGACTAAAATGTGCAACCTCCCGCTGAAACACCTGAACCAGTGGCTTTGTAACACCCACTCGTTAGAAATGGAGGTACTGGGTGTATCCTGCAGCAAAAGGGTTAAAAACCACATCACCTGGCAGCGTAACTGCTGTGCACAGACCCAGGCGGGGGCAAGCCAGGGACGGCATGGTACCAAGTGACAGGTTTAAGAAAATCACGCCTCCAGATAAAAGGAGGATAAATGCACGTCCTGTGCACTTCCGGGGGCTGACTGTGCTTCACTGGAAGTTTGTCCTGATCACCCTGAAACACTGCTCTTCCCTGTGCCCTCGGTTAATTGTCCCCACTGTGCATTTGCAATGCCAGCACCGAAGAGACATTGAGGGCAGGCGCAGCGTGCTCTGCCTGCTGCCCTCAGCGGCACACAGGCGGGGAAAGCCTCCCGCTGCCAGGGAGCCAACGGTGCTGCGTCCTCCAAAGCCTTTCCCTCAGAAGAAATCAGCCAAACGCCAGCCCAAGGCTGACACTCCCCTTCACTCCTCCTCCTTTCCTGGAAACAGCATAATATCAGAATAGCAAGGGAAAACCATGCCATGACCAATGGAAGTACATTATCTGCCGCCGATCCAGCCAGCTTGGACACCGCAGAGAGGAAGCACAGAGATAAGGAGGAATTTCACCTTTCCGTGCCTCCGAGAGGCGAGAGCCAGCACCACCCTCTGCGACATCTGCGAATCCAGCCTCGGACCACGCGAGCACAGGCAGCTCTGGCACAGGAGAGAGAGGGAGGGGACAGACCTGGGCTTTGTACAACTAAATGAAATATGGTTCTGACTGGGGCCCCGGTCCCTGCAAATCCTCATCCCTTGGGACAGACATCGCACGCTCGCACACGACAGCGGCCCCTGCTCCTTGCTGGAGCCGGGACAAGCCTCTTGACCGGCACGCGAAGCAGAGACCCCCATATCCCGACGGCAGCTCTGGGCAGCCGTTCACGTCGGGGGCAGCCAAAGGGCATCTCACACGTCACATACAGCCTCAATCACAACCTTCATCACAGGGATGCAGTTAGTACATGACTGATGGGCCTTCGTGATCCACGTCAGCAGATCCTTTTAAATGAAGGGAAAAATTTCCTCCAGAATGGGCAGTCAGCACAGACTGCAGCGCTGCACTCTTGAGCAGTTTAGTGTTTTATTAGATTGGTTTGCATTCAAAATTGGGGCAGGTTTGGGTGCCCGTTCTCATACACTGGTCTATTTTTAACTGAATTCAGTTTTAGAGTGAAGTAAGACCTGCTGTATCTTACTGCTGCACTGCAAAAGGACCGCATGGATATTCAGAAGGTAAAGAACGTGCGACAGAGAAACCAACAGCTGTGGGGAGGCAGGCTCCAAAGGGCTTTCCATACCAGACAGGATCCAGCCAAATACTTCACAATTCATCACCTACTACAGACCTGGAGCATGCTTTGGGCTGCAGACAGCTCAACTTGAGGCTAATAATACACATGGTGTTGGGATCACTGGATGGTGCAGCTGCCACCCACAAAGCAGAGATAATCACCCCCGGTTGCTTCATTTCTGTGCGAGTCATCACATCCTCTGGTATGAAGTGATCACACCACTCCCTTCTAAAAGGAAAATCAGCATAAAGCATATTGTCTCCTCTCACCATCTTCTCCAGCATCCCAGGCTTTATTTATTAGTGGGCACGCAACCAGATGGTTGTGGATAAACAGCACAAATGAAAACACAGAAATAGCCTGGCGCCGAACGAGAGCTTTCCTCCTCGCCAACAACACATCCCCAAGAATAAGAGGAGAAGGGGCAGCTGACAATGGACACTCACCAGGACAGAAGCCTCCTCACTTGATTCATGTCACCTACAGCTGGCCAGCACGTCCTGGGGCATTTCACCACTGTAGGTGGGCAAGGCCACGATCAACCTCGTTAGGCTCACACAAGAGCACTCTGGAGCGCACTGCTTAATTGTCCTCACCAGGGAGATGGCGCAGGTGTGCACCGTAATCCCATCGCTTCTTCTACACTTACTCTTCACCTGACATTTCCTTTTCCCAGCACTGCGTCACCGTGCAGCGTCCCCACGCTACTGCAGGACACAGACACGGTTCCCGTGCTCGTCTCGGGCTGGCTGAGAAAGGCGGTGTAGGACAGCACACAAAGGAGGGCTGGACGGCGCGCAGGCAGCGTGCCACACCGAGAACCTGCTCATCCCTGCGCAGCTCCGCACGCTGCCGTGCCAACGCCCCACTCCACCATGGAGCGCGGCCCTGCCCCGGAGTCACAACGGCTTTCAAGATGATTATTAAAGATGACAACTCCAAACAGCTCTCCAAGGAAAGAGAAGTGTTAAATTCCCACCCAAAAAATAAGAAAGGGCATTAGTGCTACAAAGGTACCCGGGCAGCTCACATGAGGAAGCATCAATGCCTGTGGCTTTTTCCTGAAGCCACATCTGAACAGAAAGTGCTCCCCAGCAGCTTCCACCCTGGCCAAGATCAGCTGTCTCTGCAGGTGTCCGTCACTCCTAGAAAATAATCCCTGCGGTATTTCACTCCGTTCCCTCGGTATGCGCACAGCCAGCATTTCTGCAGCGCTCTCTCTGGAGGGCTGCCCCGCCACGCCTGCCCTTATCACAGGTGCAAGGAAGACAATATCTGGCTGCGAGCATTCCTTCTGCTAAGGCACTGTTTAAAAAAAAAAAAAAATACCTTCCTTCTTCTACATTCAGACACACAGAATTCATTGAATTCATATCCCTTCATACAAGGCAAAAATACGGGGCTGCCAGGTTGAGCGAGGTACCAATCAGATAACGATACTCGCTTAAAAAAAAAGTAACGTCATCCTAGCAGAGTGAAGCAAATAAAGATTTTTGTTTATTTGAACTGCTACCTACCTAGAAGCAGATCTAATCGCTGCTCAAAACTCCTACGCAGTGTCACCTGGAACGTGCCACTGCCTGTCCCACCCCGTGCGCCTGCATTCCCACCCGAGCTCTCCGGTGGCAGCGCAGGACTTCGGGACGCCCTCGAGCCACCTGCGCCCCTCAGAGGGGCTCGGAGCCTTGTCTGAACCTCACGCTGCAGACACCTCTGCCTCTCCTGACAGCACTGCTGTCAGATTTCCCTTCTTTTATCTGAGACTGAGACTGCACCTTACATCTAGAATACATCAGAAAAAAAAGGAAGCCCAGGAACTCCCATATTAATTATGTGTAATTGCTTTATTTCAACTGCCAGCTGTCAGCAGAGATGCTTGCGCGCAGAAGTCATACTGACGGACGCCCACTCAGCCCCACAGGCTACCGAGGGGACTCGCTGGCTGGGAGTTAGCGAAGAGCCCCTTCCTTTGCATGCGACAGCGCTGGTGTCTGCTGTTTTAACAGATTCCTCCCGAGGCAGATTGCTAATTGCTCCTCGTTTTTGTCCTTCTAAAATAAGCTTAGAGTGCAATCTGCATAGATGTGCAGAGAGACTAATGAATTGCCCGCCCACCTGAAATTCAAACTTTAGCAAAACACACAGGGAAGGCAGGCACGAAATCAGCCACTAGCACCCCTCACAACGCCACTGCCGCCCCACGCCCCAGCACCGCAACACGGGACAGAGGGAGGAACTCCAGGTAAAATTCACAGATTTCGGTCCGTCAGCAGAACGCCCTGTTTGTGCCCGGAGGGTCTGAGAGCACCCATGCCACTGCCTGCGGTTCCCTCCAGCCCGGCCGGCAGAAGCCGCGGGGCAGAGCCGGTTCCGTGCCACGGCTGGGCCAGGAGCCGGGCGCCCGGCGCCCACCGGCAGCAGCAGCGCTCTGGGTGCTCCGGCGCGGGACACGGCGAGGAGGCGAGCAGGGGGCACGCGGAGACTGTTCCAAATAAAGCAATGTTTTTTTTATCTAAAATAAGAAATACTGAAATGAAGACTGAAAGGGAAGTGCTAGAAACCACATCCCTGCACCACTCGAGCCAGAGCGGGGACAGCACAGGACAGCGTGCTGGCGCACAACCCCGCAGCAGTGCGGTGAACTCAACTGTCGGGCCCGGGGTTCCACGATTCATCCGAACAACACGGCTGCAGATGTCCACTGCAAGGAGCAAAGGAAGCAATTACATAAACAAATCTCCTTGCAAATAAACATTTCATGTAACACAGGTAACGATTTTATCACCAGATAATCTTCAACAGCAAAGCATATCAAAACACTGTTTCTCCTTTCATCTTTCTGAGTTGTCAGCTCTGACTGCGACTTCAGTGCCCCCCAGCACGCAGCACTACGGCACACTGCTCCAAAACCTCTGCCAGCCATGGCCGCTTCGACTCCGCTGTCAAACACAACAGCGCCAACTCCTCCACCGGCAGCTCTGTGGGAGGATCAAAATGTTTCACACTCATTAAACTCTGTAACGCGCCCATGGACTGGAGACGCGCTGCCACGTCAAGGTAGGGGAAACTCAGGCGTGAAGCCTGTAAGCCCTTTATTTTCCAATTATCTGCCACACAAAAAGCATGCACGGTCATAGCATGCAGTAAGCCTTCCGTGAGTACAGGGCAAATGTATGCGTAAATCAGGTCCCACACTTAAACATCCTCATTACTGCCAGTCACGGTAAACACACACAACACACGCGTAACCGGGCAGGCAGAGACGCACGCTCTCACAGGCACGGAAAAGCTGTGTGCACCCGTACAGCGAAGGGGCCAGGCCGGGCAGGACTGTCACGCGTGACCCAGAGGGCCAGCAGCGCTCTGCCCAGGGAGTCTCCTCTCCACCCGCCTCCACACGAGTACAAGGCGTCTTCACTTCCAACTCTCAACTAGTTAAGCTCGTGGAAAACAACAACAACAGAGTAAACAATGCAGATGCCTTCACCAGAAAGAAAAGCCTGACAGCAAAGCAGGGGTAACAGGAAAGCAAGTGTCTCCTCCAGACCAGTCCCTAGAAATGACGCCATTCAGTACACACGGGAGAAACACGCTGTCCCTCCGTGCTCCTCGCACCACCCACCTCCCCAGCACAACCACTGCCCCAGTCCTGGCAACTGTCAGGAAGCCTGCTGCTGCTGGGACCCTGTGCATTGCTGTTTTCAAGACCATGCAACGCCTCCAAAAAACAAACAAAACACCCCAAGACATCCCAGCACCCATACGCATTCCGTGCCTCCCCAGCCTGCCACAGCAGGCATCCCAGCTGGCCGCTGGGCTCCGGGCTCCAGGACAGCTGCAGAACCATCCCAGCCCTACTGGGAAGACTGTCTGCATGGACCTCCCAATCCTTTCCTCAAGTATCCCTGTTTTTTAAGGCTTCTGCTTGCTTTCCACACGGACGTTTCCCATTGCTGCTGCCCAGCTCCAGCACACTACGTAGGTGACACGCTGCGCAGGTGACACGCCGCGGGCCGTGGGCGAGCACCAAACCACAGCTCTCCACAGGAGCCTTGCGGCAGTGACACAGAAACTGTCAGTCTCGATCCTGCCACCTTTATTCACACGGGCAGCCTCCTCCGGGCTTTCCGTGCACGGCAACACTGAGGACACAAGCCTTTAACCCATCCCTTCCTCCCCTTCCCGCTGAGGATGGAGTTCAGCCTTCCCCACACTTTCCTCTCCATCCCCATTTGCCGTTCCCTCCTGCACTCTCCTCTTTTCCCAACATCCAGCCCTCCTGCCGCAAGCACTGCTGCCCTGGCATGAGCCCTGCTGCGCCAGCAACGCTCACTGGAACCCAGCACAGTGACATCTCTCCCATTTACCCTCCTGTTTGTCAGGAATAATTAAAAGATTCCATGCTGTGGTCCGTCCTTTCTAAGAACAAGGAGAAGAGGAGGGCAGGTTTAGATCGGGTATAAGGAAGAAATTGTGCATGATGAGGGTGGTGAGGCCCTGGCGCAGGCTGCCCAGAGGAGCTGTGGGTGCCCCATCCCTGGCAGCGCCCAAGGCCGGGTTGGACGGGGCTGTGAGCGACCTGGGCTGCTGGAAGGGGTCCCTGCCCAGGGCAGGGGGCTGGAATGGGGTGATCTTCAAGGTCCCTTCCAAACCAAATCACTCTGTGACACAGCACACAGATTCAGAGCATGTCCTTCTTTGAATCTGACAGCATAAAGTTGAAGCAGCGAACAAACAAACTTAGGGGACTCAGTTACTTAACCATCAATAACGAATGTGGAATGCACTACAGCACATTAATGATTTGCAGCAGAACACATGAAATCAGCCTGAGCAGCATCCCAGCTCTGTATCTACCGACACACCACGTTATCTGAGACTAATCGAAGTGACACCCACGCTCCCCTGCACGTGACGTGTGTAACCGATACCCTGGCAAACACTCCTGAATGGAGATGTCTTCTCAGTCACTAAAATTCTGTCAATGTCAGCAGAACAAGCCAGGAGCTATATATGATACAACTCACTACTGTTTGGTTTTTGTGCGAGAACCATTCCTTTTCGCAGACACTCGCAATAAAAGATGATTTGTGCTGGCTCCGAACAGTCAATATTGACCGGTACCACACAAAGCCATCAGAGCTCCCGCAGAGTGGGGCCAGCTGATCAAACACGGGCAGCCATCACGCACGGAGCCGTTTCAAGCTCATTGGAAAAACAGAAGAGATTTATCTCACTGAGCTGAGAAAACAAGGTTTTAACTGCTGAAGCACAGCAAGCACTAAAACAATATAAGGTCATTATTCTTCTCCCATATGCATACGACCACTGAAGCCTCCATCCACACTCCACCGCTCATTCTCTCCTCTGACCCACAAATAATCTCGCCGTTCCGTGCCCTTCTCTAAGGATTACTCACTCGGTATCTTTGCCTACCAAGGCACTCTTATTCCCTCACATCATATTTGCCTTTCAGAACAGCATCCACCCACTGTAACCCAGATTAAAAAAACGTAGTATTTATCTTTAGGCCACACGTTTCATGTGACACTAGGTTTTTCCTCTTCATTGCCTAGTTCAAAGTCAGGAAAGACCAATGGTGATCTAGAGACAGTAACATTTAACAGCACCGCAGAGACGTGTGAGCCTCAAAACAAACGCCCGGATCTGACTGCACTGTCAAACCCTGCCCGTTTGCGCCCTTACAGAAGGACAAAACACAGTGAAGAGGAGGCTTCAGTGCCCATCCCTGTGGCCAAGGGCAGGCAAGAATTTGTTGTATCCCTAAACCTCAGATGCTCCCTGATAATAAAAGCACTGGAGAATTTAAACCTGCCTCTTCAGGGACAAGCAAGCAACTTTTTAATGGTAGGATGATCTAGCATGTCTTTTTGTCCATTTTCATGCTGTCGCCCCAGAAGATGAGGTTTTCCCTTGTCGAAGGGATACAGAAGTGAGATGAAGAGCATGAATGGACTTTTGAGGTGGGGAGCACATTTAATAGATGGCCTTTAGCACTAACCATCAAATAGAGTTCAAATAATTGCAGTTTGAAGGAAAAAGCTGAAAGTGCCTTGACATGGTCTCTTACACAAAAATGCACCGTATCCCTTTTGTGCCATATCCTTATTCACTTTGATGTATTATCATTCCCTGCTCCTCTTGATTGCTTTTCAAAAGAGATCTAAGTGAAAGTGAATTGGTAAAGGGTAATTATCCCTCTGAATAATTAGTGCATGCTAATAAATGCAAAATAGGACAAAATGCTAAGTTTTACCAGCACTGACAGTTTGGGTTCGTGACACTTGCTCCGGCAAAAGGGCACCTACCGAACACTGCCAAGGGAACAGGGAGGACAGCTGCATCCCTGCGGAAGAGTAAGGAGTTACTTACTCTGTACGGCAAGGGAATACCAGCACAGCTCCCGCATTCTGTCTAAAGCACGATCTCACCGTGGCCAAAGATTGGCTGGTTTTCTCTTAGAAAAATCCTAGAGGGACACATATTATTAAAGATACATGATACTACCAAAAAGAGGAAGAGGAGATTACCAAGAGAGGAAGGAAAGTGCGACCAAGAAAAAGAAGATAATGCCAAGAAGAGGAAGAAAACAGGAGGTTGCCTCCCACAGATATTTGTCGCTAACTCTCACCGTCCCGCTCGCTCGTGGGCACGCAGAGCTGGTGTCCCCGCAGGGCCGGGGGCAGGAGCTGCCTGCATCAGCCACCACAGGCGACGCGGCGGGCTGTGCTGCGCAGCCAGGCCCGCACACCGCCCCGAGTACGCGTTGAACGTTCAGAATTGCCACTGAGCTTTATTAAACTGAATAGCTTCACGCAGCACTGCTTACAGGGACCTCCAGCGCACTAACTGGATTAAATGGCACACCAGAAGAAGAAACATTTAAATGCCGCCTTAGCACTGGCAGGAAGTTCCACAAGTAAGAAGATGTTTACGCGCCAGAAAGATCTAAGGATACAGAAGAGAGGTTTTTTCAGGGAAATAACACATGGTTTAATCAGCCAATGGATAAAATATCAGTCTAAAGGCGGGGGGAGTTGAAAAACCTTTTTGGCTAAGCAGCCTGTTTCACGGAGCCAGGGGCCGGCGCGGGCACCATCCACCCGCCCAGCACGGGGGCGGCCAGCCCCACCGAGGACACCAGGCCTGTGCCGCCCTGCCCCGCTGAGGCACGCGCTGGCCGCCATGTTGGCGGGCCTGCCGGCAGGGAACGCTCACCAACCCGGGGCGCTGGCAGTCCGCAGATCCCCTTGCAAACACAAAAAATAACTGTTATTAGTACAAAAAGGGTACAGCTAATGATATTTTAGTGAAATAAACATGAAACTCCTCCCAAGAGTGGTACACGCTGCCTCTCAGATGGGGGGGCTCTCATTCATCTGAGCACACAAAGCAGCAGCCGGAGCTCTCAAGGCCTTTATCATTTTGATGGCCCTGTGCTCGTTCCCTTTTTAGGAAAAAAATCACACATAATGGCCTTTAGGGAACTAATTAAGCAAAAAACGCTGAAGCTGAGGAAGGCGGCAGGCTAGGGAGACATCAACCAGGGGAGGTAGAGCACATGAAAGAAAACATCTGAGACTCCTACAAATAATCTTATTTTTCTAACAACACTGGTAAAGTCATTTTAAGAACAAAATTGAGATTTATGCTTTTATTGAAAGTTTTTTAGAAGTAAATCACAAATAAAAATACTATCACTTCAATGAAAAGATAGAAAGTTTCACATTAACAGTTCCCTGAAATAATGTCAGTCTATATGTTACGTGGCTATAACTTATTAGGGATTAATTCCAAACTCTGAAATCCAGTGAAAAATCTCCCTTTACCTTAGGAGCCTTTGACTCAAACCAACACTGAAACTGAATAA
Source organism: Tetrax tetrax (assembly GCA_009806455.1). Classification (NCBI taxonomy): domain Eukaryota; kingdom Metazoa; phylum Chordata; class Aves; order Otidiformes; family Otididae; genus Tetrax; species Tetrax tetrax. The sequence goes on from WHYT01012287.1 coordinate 48,987, forward strand.
AATAAGGTAGGGAAGTTGTTCAATCCTGTTTTAATGTCAAAACTAAGCAATGTGCAAATATTGAAGTAAATTCAGACATAGTTTTCATTAATAATTATAAGCAAATGAACTTCTTAAAAATACATGTGTTTTATCCTAACAATTTTAATATAAGTGTTAATGGATTATTTTGTCTCCCTCCCTCCCACCAAAAAGTGTCACAAGACCCCTTTGCACATAAATTATGTCCAGTAAGTTGCCTCCAGCTAGGATATTTCATTAACTGCTAGATAAAGAACAGCTGAGTTACACACAGCTGTAACCAGGGCTTAAGGAAAAGATCATCATGATGGAAGTAAGATTTCCTATTTGCATTTAAAACTAGTGAACAAAATCAATCGCCCGTGCTAACAACGTTGTACAGCCTCCGTCTCCCTTTGAGCATCTCCACGTTTCTGGCCCGCTTTAAGAGGCGATGCAGAGCAGAGACACGCGTTCGCAGGCTGCGGGGATTCAGCCAAAGCCAAGGCAGCTCATCAGCTACTGAGAAACAGGATGTCAGCCGAAATCTTCAGACCCACGCTACAGCGCGATCCACCCTGCCCACAGGACACAGCCACTTTCGGTACTGATTCTCGTAAGAGAGAAGGAACAGAAAATAGAGCACTATTTCACAGCTGCCGTGGCCAGAAGAGCTTAGCCCTGATGCATACTGAAAGCTCGTGTTACACGAGATGATGCTTGAGAGTTCTCTTTTCGTATTGCTATTCTGCTTTCTCTTTGCATCTCCTCCTCCTGTTTTTAGCTGTCCTCTGCACTCAGTGGTACGTCCTTATGGGATTGATATTTATAAAGGACCAAAAAAAGAGGCTGGGGGACTGCAGAACATACCCCTGCCAACAGATTACCAGCAAACTATCACTCAGAACTGTAAGCTATGTGTATTTACATTAATCATTTTGTCAAAAAAAAATATTTTTCCCCATGGAGCACCATATCTGCATTTTTCAGTAATGAACTACAGCCTGTTAAATAGGAGAAAAAAAAGGGGAGGTGGGAGGAAATCAAAGGGCTGCTATTTGTCTCTAATGAATTTCAGAAAATTTCTTATTAATAATCTGTTAATAACCCATCCAGCAAGAGGAAACAGGCACTGCTTGAGAATGATGGAGAAACCACAGGCTGTAACACAAACACCAGCTTCGGTACGATAGCAGTTACCAATTTTAAAGAGGCCAACACCAGAAGGTCACACTCCTGATACTACAGACCTGAGCTAAGGCAGAGGGTCCACGGACCACCGTTCCTGCTAGCACGGGGCAACGCAGCATTAGAGCAGGCGCAGCGGCCATTCCCGTCCAGCTCCAGCAGCTGCCGCGAGCACGAGCAGCTTTGATCTGCTGGGGAACATCTGTCACCAAAACTGCCGACCCAGTCACCGTGAGCCACGGACTACTGCTGGCCACACCCCAATGCGCACGGCCTGGGGCACTTCTCCACCGTTTTGGATATAAAGCCACTAAGGAGCCACGAAGCAACTCTGCACTACCTAAAAGCGAGGCAGGGAGCGCGGAGCGGGCCCACACCGTCATGCCAGAAGGGTCAGTGGCACAGTGGGGCTGTGACTGCCAAGCTGTCCACCGCACATATGCCACGTGCCACTGCCCAGCCGGGACCGCGTTACAGAGCGCCTCTGCCACAAAATGATGGCCAGAACGTATTTTCTCAAACCGAACTTTAACTGGCCCAAGAGCTGGAGATTGTTTTCTTGCACTGACAGACCCAGGCAGCAAGCCTTGATCAGGAGGAGCTGGGTGCAGCTCACCGCAGTGCCACCAAACACCCGATGACCGCACACACCGCACCTTCACAGCCCGCGCCACGGCACCAGCAGGGACCAGGCACCTCCACAGCCCGGTCCCCCTCTCAGCCCCGGGAGTGAAGGGGAAGTGCCCTACCTCACACACTGCAGGAGTACTTCACCATTATAGAAAATGTTCTGTAACTATGGTAACAAGGAACAGAAAAAACTTGGATTTGTGTAAACACAGGTTTCATATGCAGATTGCAGTATTCTGTACTTCCAGTTCATACTGATTTATCAATTTTCAGTTATTCAGCCAGCCAGCAAAAACTGAGTGATTATTTATAAATATAAAAGTTAAAGTTCATTCCTAGATAAATCACAAACAAAAATAGTCCTGAATTTATCACATATATTATTCACAATGACTAATTCGCTCACTTCCAGTTATATGTCAAAACCCAGTCATCCTAATTTTAATTACTCAATTTAGGGGCAACTCTTCCCTGTTTCCTTCATAACCTTTTTACACACATATGTCTCTCTTCTCTACCCTTTGTGGATAACACACATAGTAAACAAGGGATAGAGGCTTTTAGTGAATGCTTCTAAAATTCACTATATTCAGCTTTGAACTGCTGGCCTGAGGGTGAAATCAGTACTGATTCATAACATCTCAGATCTTTTTTAAGCTGCAACTGAACATTCATAGAAAAATGAAAATAGTCTGAAACAGTTTTGGCTACCAGTTGTGCTGGTTTTAAGTTCCAACGTCCTGACACCAGCCATCCATTTTTCTCTTTTCCTGAGCCTTTTCAAAATCCATCTCCCAGAACACACACAGAAATAGCAGTCTCGCACTCCAAATGTCTGCCTACTTCTCTTGCCCATTTTCTACACGAAACCTATCAGGAGACTGCAGCTTCCAAGGAGGAATCTAGTCCTACCTCAGTTATCAAATGAGTTTCTGGAAGATAAGGAACCAACCAAGGCGGCCAGCAGTTCTGGTTCCAGCCGCTGCTGCGGCAGGCGAAAGGCACAGAACACACACCGGGGCGGTATCTCCCACCGGCCCCTTCCAGACCCCCCGGTTCCTCACCTTCCCAGCCCCTGCACACGCGCGTGCGTGCTCCTCAACACCAACAGCTACAACCGCACTTCGTCCCCACGCGAGCAGGGCTGAGGGCTCACCCACCCGCTCGCGCGGTGCCGGACACACCAGGCATCAGCGCCCCAGGGAGCGGCTCCGCAGCCACTGCCTTAGCACCCTCCCTCGTATCGCACGCTCCGAACGCGCTGCGGGGCTCCGCGCCGGCCGATGACAAGATACAGCACTCGTGTTTTACCTCTGTTCGTGCACATCGGATCGGTTACTTTAAACATTCGTTCCGTCTGTCCCACGAAGAGCAGGCACGCAAACACACGCGCAGCGAGCCATCGCGCAGCTCCAGACGATGCGGGCGTGGGAACCCTTCAGTAACCCGGCAGCAGCAATAAAGGCCTGATTATTCTGGCAGTGACACCAGGCAGTCCGCAAGCAGATGGATGTATTTGTAAATAAGGCAGATCAGTTTTGTCAGGTTGTAATTGGTTTCAGAACAAGCTATTCCCACGATGACAAACAACAATTAAAGAGCACAGAGCTCCCACAGTGTGCAACACTGAACGGGTTTTACGAGAGGGACGAAAGCGGAGGAGAATGATGGAAGTGCTACCAACGACACGCAAACGGTTTCCTCCTGAGACAGGCCTAATGGTGCCACCTAGGAGAGGGGAAAGCCCAGCAGCACTGCCAGGGTGATTCCAGGAGAAAGCAGAGCCTCTTCCACCTCCCAGATGTCTGGTGCCCTTCCAAGCTGCAACTGGAGCCACAGCAATCACCTTGGCAACTCAGAACCTGCAAAGATGAGCTGTCCCTTCATCTCGGCAAGTCATCTGGACGGTAGGTTACCAGGAATAGTTAAGCTACCAGGAAACCTGAGAGCCCACACACAAAGATGCTATTGGGGATAAGGAGTTAAATTCTTTCCAGTGAGCTCTGGACACATGCAGTCTGCTAAAGACCCCCCAAAAAGCAAAGCAAGAGGTCAATGAAGATTTTTTTTTCTTTCTTTCAAAGGCATATTGCCACCATGCATTTCTGCAGGCTCAGTAGTTAGTTTGGTGGCCATAAATGTCTTTTTCACTGTCGTTGTGAGGTACACCATGGACAAGGACACTGCAGCAGACGCTCACCAGTGACAATGTGACCAGCCTTCACATGACTTCTTGGCACGCTGAAGAGACTACACACCCTGGGAACCAAGGTGGCAGCCGGGGTTCGTGCCTGGCTCTCACGCAACAGTCACAGGACTCCTGAGGAGAAGAGCTGTGACTATTCCCAAGTCCAACCACCGCTCTCTCGTGGAGCTTATCACCACAGTTTTGTGCAAACTGTCAGAGCAGCTGGATTACCTCCATACTGTTTATCAGCTGTAGCATGCTCTCAAGGGTCCCATTTCACCACATTCAAACCAAAGAACCAGTTCTGCTGGTGTGCCTCATCTTTAATACACTGCCTTAAACCCTCAGAACACTGTCCTCCTCAGGAAATCTCTCAGGTGTCACCACTACAAGAGAGACAGCATCAATAACCTCCTTCTCCAGGTGAAGAAGTTTCAGCGTGAAGCAGCCTCCCCACTCGAAGCCACAGTGCCAGCCCACTCTCAAGCCTGGCACAGCAGTCGGGAGCGCAGAGCTGGGTCCCTGTCACGCCCTCCAACACCAAAACATACCCCAGGCACGGCCACCGCTCCCCACATTTCCACAGGGCCACACACCAGACACAGGATGTGTCTGAGCGCAGTATGACACACAGCTAGCTAGACACACTACATCGGTTCTAGAGTGAAAGAACATCTGCCATGAGCTGTCAGGGCCCCAGTGTTACGTCTTCTGAGGTGACTGGAATCTCATTTGGGTCTGGAAATGGAAAATGGCAAACAAACATTCGTATCTATCAATCTGTATGAAGTAGTTTCCATGAAAGGTCCTTGAATATTTAAATCCCCAATGGAAGTTTAATTTCAAAGAAGTTATTCTCTGGTTTTGTGACCTGCAAAATTATCTCCTTCTGCCCGAGGCCTCAGGAGAGGTATGCCATCTGCTATATGTTCCTCTCCCATCTGACACAGACGTCATCTCTTCGCATTTGAAAAGCATTTGTACAGCAGTAGGGAGCTACATCAACAGCACAATCCACGAGATGTACGAGAACATGCCGTATGATTAGGAGGAGAAGCAAACAATGTGCATTTCTTTTTCCTTTGCTTCCCACTCACCCTGAGTTTTGAGCTGACCTCTTGCACAAAACAGATTATTTTTATTCCAACAGTGTACCTCAAGCTGCCATCCCACAAGAACAATGACTCCATGAGTACTCTTTTTGTTATGGTTTCACTTTCAGCGGTTTATAAGATGACACTTCCACTCACAGTATGTTTGCTTATTGTTTCTTCAGGGGTTTTAGCAAGAGTAGGTCAAGAGCATAGAAGTACTGTGCAGGAAAAACTGCTTTTAAAAACATGAATCACTTGGAACGCCATTAAGTAAGGATGTTAAAAGAAACAGAAAATGCTTTGGAGGAACCTGCTGCTGAGAGTGTGCTTCCCAATTCACTTGATATGCTCCAAGGTAAAACTAGTTCAGCACTGATATTTATTGTTGTTCGGTTTTTGTCACACCACCTCAGGTTCTACCTGAGCTACCCGAAAAGTACAATTACAGTAGAGATCCTGATACCCAGTGTCATTTATTACAACAGTAGAAGTCCCATTCTCTTTAGTGGTAAAAAACCCACAGGGCAATACAAAAGTCCCTACAAAACATATAGTGTATTTAGTGGAAAGTAAAATGAAGAATGGTTAAAGGAAAATCTGGCAAAACAAAAGGTTCATCTTGCAGAGTTTCTCTCTGTGACTGTTCCAGTCACTTCAAAGAGCTCTGACTGGGACTTCAGTCTTGCGGTTTCCTCTGGGTGCAGCGCCGAGTGCACTCAGACCTTCGCACCTTCACAGCGCGCTTACCAGCCGTTCGCTGCAGAGTGACCTGCACAGGAGCTCTGCCTCCTTCATCTCTCTCCGGCTGATGTACGTACCCAGCCCTACCACAAACACAGTTCAGCTCCCCGAAGGTGTGAAACGAACCTGTTTCCATCGCAGAGCAAGGCTAGCTGTCCCAACTCACCACCACTTCTGTACAACACCTAATGCACGATGGATGTAATCTCAGATTGCTCTCCTGGGGCTGCAGTACCTCTCTAAGCTGTGAAGTTACGCAACACCTGCGCCGTGGTGGTGAAGATCCATCTGTTTCTGCACCACTGACAGAGGAACGCTCTGTCCTGCTCCGAGGAGCCAACAACCTCACTTGAAAACAGGAAGCGGCAGTTGAGTCAAACAGGCAAGAGGCGGCCAGGGAGCCCGGCATGACTTATCACCACAGATCAGCCGATCAGAGCGCTTTCTACATCTCACAAAACAACCACGCTTCAAATAGATGGTTACACACTGCCCAAGTGCTGCGGCAGCACAGAAGACACATCCGACCACAGCAAACGGCCGCTGCACGGCAGTTTCTGATCCTTGTGCAAGACGCAGAGTTCAGGGGCCCGACTTCTCCTCCTGCTCCTCACCGCCGCCTCTGGCCCAGCCTCCGTGCCTCTGCATCTCCCCGTCAGCCGAACAGGCAGAATGCTCCCACCTGCCTCTCGGAAGCGCTGAGAAAATAAAAACATTAATACTCTTAAATATTTCAAAACTATTACATGAGTATTTACAGAAACACCCGTGTTATTTAATCCAGTAGCCTCTCTCCGAGCGATGCTTTGATGCTGCAGGGGAAACCATAATGTATCCAGCCAATTGTGTAATGCTCTACATGGGGATAGAAATTGTTTTCTGATCTCTAGCAATCACATTCCACCCTGAAGCATGATATTTGATTGTGCTGACCTCAGCATGCTTCACTGTACATAATATTGACTGTAAAACAACTCAGCCCTTTTGAAAATATGCCCATCTCCAAAAAGAAAAAACCATTAGGCAACACTGCAAAATAAAAACACATCACAATATTCCAACCTACACTTGGTAGAGTTTAACCATGCTGAGCAGCAGCATACAAATAACCTCCCCGTCCGCAATTAGCATCCTCTTGTACGCTACGTTACTGCTGAAGCACTCAACGTGACAGCCAAGAAGGTATTCTACCTACCGGAAGAGACGCTCCAGAGCAGGAGACCTTCGCCAGGCTTCGCCCCACCGCCCATTTTGGAGGGGCTGATGCAGACAGGCGTCAGTCACCGTGGCACGAAAAGCCAGGTGACTCTTTTCTAACCCTGCAACGTACACTGCACGATCCCTCCCGCAGGCAGGGATTTTGGCACACGATCGCAAGGGCATGAAGCACCACGCACCAAAGTCAATGGGAGATATCCCACCCATTCAAGAGGACTTGCTGCAAACCCACAGCTCCATGTTCGACAGCAGCAGAGTCATATTTTCCAACAAAACTATCTCCTGGCCAGAGCAGGACTTTCCCACCCCTTGTTGGTCATTTAGGGCATGCGGTCCCTCCAGAGGCGTTAGCACATTCTCACACATAACAGAGAGGCTAAAACAGCTGCCTACAATAACATTTTCTTAGAAGACCTGATACATCTTCATCAACTTAACGGCATATCTCCTTCCAGCGGAGGTCACCGCTGATAAGTGGTCCACAGCATCCTTCCAGAGACGCCATGGAACAGACATCTCCATCAGCGTACAAGGTGCGGAGACACAACTCCACAATGACCACTGTCACATGCTGCAGCACCAGCACAAATCTGGAGTAACTAATCAGCTTCTGAGGGCAAACAAGAACAGGAGATGGGGAGTTTAAGAAAAAGCTAAATATACTCTCTGCTCCTGGCAGGATAATCTTGCAGACACATTTCATCCTTCACTAACTGACCAGCTAAACACAGAGCCTTGCAATACTCTCATACAGCTTTAGTGCATCGCGTCCCGTGAAGGGCACAACGCGGTTTGCAGAAAGGTCAACAGCACCGTTTCCATCTTGTCCTGAGCTACAGCCCTCTGTTCCACGCTGCATTCCCACTCCAGGGCTACAGCCCTCTGTTCCACGCGGCATTCCCACTCCAGGGCTACGTTCCCGAACAGGACGCGCCTGTGCGAGGCTTTGCCTCCTGGTCACCGCTGCCTAGCAATGCAACTCCAACCTCCAGGCTCTCTTGCAGCTTCCGTCCTGCTACACTGCCAGTACTGGAAAGTGACAGCTGGATTTGTTTCTCTCCAGATCAGATAAAAGTCTGCATCTGTAAACTTTCAAACACTAACAAACAGTCTTGAATGAAACATCATTTACACTCTTCCCAAATACCAATTAACCTTTTTTCACACAGAGAGAATCTTGAATCCTCTCTAGGGCCTTTGCCAACGCAGAAGCTTTAGAGTGCCACAGCAGCAGTTTGATTTCTAGTTCTTACTCTTCTCTGCATTCTTCTGCAATCTCAATGTTTAAATTATGGTATCATCACAGAGTTAAATTTCCATGAAGCATTAAAAAAAAAAAAAAAAAAAAAAAAAAAAAAAAAAAAAAAAAAAAAAAGAAAAGAAAAGGTATAGTCAAATACAGACTTCTTCCAAAAAAAAAAAAAAAAAAGGTAATTTAAAGCCATTGTGTCACTAATGTTAGACAGCAAGCCCTACCTATTGCAGTAGGACCTGTCTGAGCCAGAAGCCTTAAACATCACCATCAACAGAAAAAGTAACTCACTGCTGCGACTTCCCTCGGATCTCATCTGCTGGCAGACTGCAAGCTGACACAGACAGCAGCTTTTCTGAGAAGCATTTTGTGGATCTGGGTATGTCAGCTTCCACCACACAGTAAGGCGGACTTCCAGCCACCTTGAGTGGGGAGGGAACATCTTCATTCCAGTGCAAGGGGTTTTATTCCCATGAAACAAACAATCAGTGCACTTGACAGAAAGAAAAATGTTGCACGCACACAAGGCCAGCAACCTAAAATTACCTAACTGGTGATCTTGAGTTAAGAAATCTGTTCTTCGGGTCATCTTCTCTAAACAGCTGTTCCAAGTAGTAGAACATCACCTCAGGCTCTAACCGCACCACAGAATAGCTTCAAGACCACAAATAAGTCTTCAAACAAAGCTAATCAGTGCTACAACATCTGAAAGAAAACCAATCCTTGGGGCTCTCCCATGGTGAAGGGGAAGCCACAGTTTCATGAATTCCATGACAGGGAGTCCTACTGTGGTCCTCCAGTGTGCGATACTGTTCCGTGAGGCTGGTCCTCAGAGGGGAAGTTTCTGATTAAATATCTACTCTTACCATACAAGCAAGGTGGTAAACTGACACCGAGTCTCACCTAACCACTACCGTTAGCTTTGCTATCCAGGTAATAACCAGAGCAAGAGCCATACGGATAAAATCCTCGCCCGAGAGAGCGGTGGCCCCGAGCGTTCCTAAGAGCAGCAGGATTAGCAGCCACCCAAAGAGCTGCACCCCCTCTTCTCTATTTGACTTACAGACAGCCGCTGAGGCTCGGAGGTCAGGAGGGACAGAGAGAAAAGAATCAGGGATGCTCACCCAAGGAGCAAGCTCCTCTCCTCTCATCTGTCTGATACAGACACAAGCAAGAAGCTGCAGACAGTTCAACACTATAGTTGTTCTAACGGAGAACTACGGAGCTTTCCTGCGCACCTGCCACTGCTACGAGACAGAGCAATAGTTTCTAGAGCTACTTTAGAGGCAAGATGCGTTAGAGTGACTGCAATCCCTTGCCACCTACATGACTGTTCCTCCAAAAGCCTAGGTGAAAAAGGAAAGCAGAACCTTTTTTTGTGTGTGTGTTTCCACCTCTTCAAAGCTATTCTTAACTGCGAAGCAAAGAAGAATGATAGACACCAATGCAAATTATTTTCTGAAGCTGTTGGGCACAGAGAGGCTGCGTAGTTCTCCCGAACTCTCCAGCTCCCAGACTAACAGCCTGCAGAGCAAACGGCTCCACGGAGAAGCTCCCCTGAAGGTCAGCTTGGCTGCAGCAGCCAGAAAGGACATCAGCGCAGCTAACGCACACCTGGGTCACTCAGGGAGGCACGCTGTTCTAAGGCCAACGCAAGACGTGCAAGCAAGAGAATCTCACGGCCGTAGCTTTCCCCCAGTTTCCAGTCCCTGGTCTCCCGATCTCTCCAGGCCGGGGGTTCCTAAACGGGAGAACCCACGCCAGGACAGAGAGACGCAGCACTCCACAGCCACGTCCAAGCAAACACAATCTAATACCAGCCCAGAGGCACTGCTGCCGCTCCCCCGGCAGGGCTGTGCCCACAGAGCCAAGCCTCGGGACTCGCTTTCCAGGAAAGATTGGGACGGAAGTGCCAGCTTCCGCTGGGAACTGTGACACCACACCTTGTTACTTATCTTTGTTTTTAAAACAAAGGGGAAGATTTAAAATCAAGAGGATGATTTAACACAAAGGAGATCATTTACACAAAGGGGATGATTTAAAATCCCTCCCGCCCTGCCATGGATGGGATCCTAACAGCTGCCTCCTCACTGATGAGTAACAATAACACTGGGAGAAATAACGAGGCTGTGTATTCCCCGCCTGGCACACGAGGGCTGTGCTGTTGACGGTGCCATTTTTCACATGAGCTCTAAAACCAAGCTGCCGACCACTCCCAGTTATTAAACGCTCCCACAGCACCGTGGCAGCGAGGCACACATCAGCCCCATCGCCCCAACCCGATCCCAGCCCAGGGACTCACACCACAACCACACAACCCCCTCAGTAATTCTGTGTTGATACTCCGCTTCCTCTCCTAAACCTGAGTGTTGCTGTTCAGCAGCTGCCCCTTCTCAAACCACTGCAGCTGCCTTCCAGAGGTGAGAAAAGGGACACCAAAATAAGCCATCTTGGGCCAGTTCCGCAGAGAAAAGCTTACAAGTCAGGCTCTCGGAGACACGAACGGCTCAAAGTGTATTCAACTACCACAGGCGCAAAGCAGGAGCACTGGGAGAAGAGTGGAAACCTAAAGGAGGTCACCCGTGACCAGTACAAACCATTATTACCAGTCACCGCATGGGCAGGCTCACATGTTTACTTGTTTCTCCGTCCTCCCTTGCTGCTATGATACACACCAGTAAAACACACAGAGGTGGGGCACGCACAACTCAGTGGTTATTAGTAAGAAATACTCATCTTTTTGAGAAAGAAAGGTTTGCTGCCAGCTCAGCAAAGGTCGCCTCGGATTAAATCAATATTCAAGATTAAATAGCCACCTAGGCTGTACGAAAGGGGAGATTGCTTCACACCAGTTTTGCCGGAGAGTGGCACGAGGGACATGCCTGCACGCACCACTGCGTCCCTCTCCGGCCCCGAGCCGGACACCGGGCGTTACCTGCCCGCACCGCTCCATCACCTGCTGCTTGTGAGGGTCTGAATGCCTTGAAGTCAGCAAATGCATTTCAGGAGTGATTACTGCTGCTGCCGTGGGTGGTAGCTTGACAAACAGCTACTGAAACAAAGCCAAATTGAGGCGAGAAAAAATTTAAGAGCTTGAGGCGGGTGGGGGAGCCCCCCACCTTCAGCTGGCCAGCAGAAGGGGAGAGTAAATCCTGCTCCTGACAGGTGCTGAAACTGTGCCCACAGGACTTAAAATATCACACCCTGCAGAGGCTTGTAAATACCTGGTGAGCACCTGAAGTGCGCTGGGGGCTGCGCTCTCGCAGCCCTTAAAACTCTTCACCTGGAACCAGGACTAGCTCCAGGCCATGAATAAGCGTTGTACGAGGTTTTCACTGTTCTCAGGAAGAAGAGCAGACTGATAAATAATGTCTGCTGCAGCCAGGCACCTGCCAGCTACCAGGAAAGAAAAGAGCCAGGCTTACAATGATAAAAATACCCTTCTCTGCTGTTGAAACACGGCCACCGGCTCTCGGCAGAAGCCTCAGGCCCCAGCTCCTGCACACCTCCAGACACCTTCCCAGGGACCAGCCACGACCTCCGGGCCGGACTCATCGTCCAGAGCTTCTGACCACGAGCGAGACCACCCACAGGCGCAGAGGTAACAGAGAGGCTGGAGACCTGGGCCATCCCGGCTGGAGACCCGGGCCATCCCGGCTGGAGACCCAGGCCATCCCGGCTGGAGACCCAGGCCATCCCGGCTGGAGACCCAGGCCATCGGCACACAAGGCAGAGGCACAGCCGAGGACGCAGGGACCCGCCCGGGGCAGGGTGCATGGGCCACGTGCACACCACACACACGCTCACTCCTGGTCCTCACGCGATGCCCGAGGTCCAGGAGGTCAGGGACACAAGCAGGCCTCCAAAGCCAAGCAAAGCCCAATGGAGCCCCCTTCGCTGCAGGAACAGCCGTTAGCTTCCATTTCATATGGATGCTCCCATGTGAACCCAAGGGTTTAAGAAGCACGGCTGCTAAATGTGACTTCTGCCCTGTTCTGGGGGTCAGGCCACACTAATGAGCTTTAACGCAGAGCTTCAGCTTCCCCTGCCCTCACCACGCGGCGGGAGCAGCACAGCCTCCCACCCCCACAATCCGGCCATGTCAGTACTCCACAAGTGCCGGGATGACACCCAGCCTGGCAGCAGAAGCCGGGGACCTGGACTCGGCAGAAGCAAGCCCTGCAAAAGGTTCACGGCCTGTCACTTGGCCACCCTCTCTGCCGGCTTCTCCATCTCCAGAAGGAACGCGATGTTTTCCTGCTTATCCTGCCAGAGGCACCTACACTCTGCTGTGTTCCCTTAAACAGCCTCAGCTGGGGCCAAAGAGCTGAGTCAGTCCAGGAAAAAAGGACTTTAGTGATGTCACCTGCCATTTTTTTAAATACCACCCCACATTCTGCTGGAAGGCCAGCACACCGGCCCCCGTCCAGCTCCCCGTCCACATGGAGTCACACACTTAGGAAGTCTTTGGGTTTGGCGATGTCTCGACAAAAAATAGCAGCCACGGTGCCTCGGCACGTTCCACTTCTACCGCCCGCACCAGCGCCGTGAGGCCAGCTACCCAGGGCCCTACCCACGCCCCTGCCCAGCGGGCACGCAGAGCCGGTGGCGAGAGCCCCGGGCCACGCACCGGCTGTGTCTGACGCAGCGCAAGGCGCCAGGCACACGCGGACACACATTTCTGATCAGTTACCACAAGCTGGCTCCTTCTGCCCTCCGACCGCAGAAGGGGCCCGAATCCAAGGCGTTTTAGGAAGGTCCATCCCACCAGCAACGGTACAGAGCCGCTGATGGGTGGTCGCGTGCAGGAGCCTGCTGATTCAGTCCAACCATCCCGGCCTTGGGACTTCAGCTTAGCAGGAAAACATCTCTGGTAGATTCAATTTGTTTCCATTAGAGACTGCCAATTAATCTTTATTCTGAATCACATGCATACTTCTCTGCTGTTCTCTGCACATGGCCCTCCCAGTTCCTGCGCACGGGAGTCTCACATAAAACCCATCTGCCAGGACCGCACTATCAGACCCCACTGAGGAAACACAGAGGGCAAGTGGAAAACAACAACAAATCCATCTATACAGAAATCGACTGAACAAGGAGCAACGCTGAGCGGTTGTGCTGAAGTCTAACAGGAGAGGCTAGGTCAGATCCATCGGGATCTATCTGCTGCAGATCACCCCGGCGAAGCCGGCGGAGCTGTGCCAAGGCACACCAGCTGGCCCTCAAGTCGCACTTCCCCAAAGTTTGTTAAGCAAGATAATTAAGCCAATGGCAATTTTAGATCTGTTTCTGTGATTAATATTTAGCAATTTCCTACCAGCCCACCCAAAGGGTGGAACTTTCTCCCATTTTGCACAGAACCGTTTTATTAAATGGGCTGCATGCCTCCTCCAACTGGCAACCAAGCTTCCCTCCTGAGCAAGCTGTAATCCCAGGAAATAATTTGGTACGGGAATTTTCCCAAAATATTCTGAGCAAAGTGGAAAGAGATCAATAGGTGGGAAATGAGGCCAGACAAAAGAAGGGATGCAGCTGCTGCAATAGAATGAGCAACATGAAACCACCAAGCAGTGATAAATTAACCTAAGATGCACTTCTCCTAGGAAAGTGGGAAAAAACACACTGCTTTTCTTTGGCCTCAGCTCCGCAAGCCTTTTTAACATTTCTATATGCTAAATCCATCAAAACTCCAGTTCTATTATCAATGTGCACAGCAACCAAGAGGCCTAGACGCGCGATACCTCATCCCTTTCCCGCTCAGCAGCCAGATGCGCCATGTAAAGACCACCATCTTCGGGACCACCGGGGATGCTCCTCACCTGCCAGCCGTACGACAGAAGATGCTATTGACTCACAGCAGTCTTCCTGCCAGCAACAATCAAACAGATCACACAGTGACCTGAATTTTGCCAGGGTTAAAGAAAAGCTTCAGGAAGCAACATGAAATTGAACAGCTAGTCACCAGGATGCCCAGTTTTCTGTAAGATTTACAATGCTGTACCATAGGCGGTTGCATCTACATAATTAGAACTGGTTAGTTTTGCTGCATTAAAGCAACAAATCATGCATTTGACATTAATGAGGAAGAAAAGACATTTATTTATCTTTCTGGCCAGACAGACCAATTAAAACTGTACATCTGAAAACACTTTAAACTGTGCACCTCAAGATCTACGGTACGCTGCATTCTGCAAGTAGCTGTAACGTGCAGTTGTAAATCTGCTGCCATATCTTTATCGGTATTTATTTTTAATGCAACCACTCCTGTCTGCAGATTTACGAAAGACAAATAACAAAACCTGCCTCCTAGCAGGTACCCTTGGTACGTCCTTTCTGGTGCCGTCAAGCGAGCACCTGCTGCCAGGCCTGGGGCCAGCTCCCTCCTCCCCGACGGCGGCAGGAGGACGGGACGGACGCAGGGCACCAAAACCGACAGGAGGGACCGCGGCAGGGGAAGGTGCGCGTGCTCAGAGAGAGAGGTCCCCACGCACGGGCGGATGGCGAACACTGCGGAGAGCTGCGAGGACAGCCAGCCAGGATTAGGTATTCCCACTCCTAACAACGGAGTGGCACCGACCCAGAGCCCCAGGCGCCCTGCACCGTTACCAGCACCCTGTACCCGTGCCCCAGCTATCAGCACCCCCAGCCCTCTGCTACAGCCAGCAAGAGCGTGCGAGCAGCCGGCACTCAGACCCCGCGCACAGGCACACCCCCGCTATCTTTTCACAGCATTTTCAGGACGACTCCTTCCCACCATGAGAAAAGCAGACATAACTCTCCAGGGAGGGGAGGAAGGTAGAGCATCATTATGGCTGATAAATCACCCCTGTGCACAGAGATTATTCACCAGTTAAACTCTACTTATGCCAATCATGCTCCCCACACAAAGCGTGGGCTCATTGATTGTTTTTAACAGAGGCCACAGCACCCCAGAGCACAGGAGGTCAGGGCAGGGCTCGGCTGCCAGGCCGCACTTATTGACAGGCTGTCCCCAAACCATTCGGGGCCTTTGCTCTCCTTCCCAACAGCCTGGGCAAGAAGGCTTTCAGCAAAGCTTTCCTAAAAATCAGTCTTAGCAACATCCTTTCTTTTTTTCCCTGCCATGTTATTCCCAGTTGCCTGCCAGGCTCCTCTGGTACCACTCGGGCAGCCGAGGGTTTTTATGCCCTTCAGGCACTGCTAGATGGTTACCTCTTGCGGGAGCCCCAGGCGCTGGCTGACACCTTGCGCCTTTCGGGGTGCCTGGCAGGTCACACTGGGCAGCACCCCAGCCTTTTCCAATCCTGTCCAACATCCACCTTTTAAACACATTTCAAATGCATCTCTGCCGGCAATCGCTTTCACCTCCACTCATGATGATATTCCTTGGCGTTCACATGCAGGGCTTTCCACCTTTCTCCTTGCTATTTTCTTGACCATGCCATGGGCACCTTCGCTGTGCTGTGTCCCGATCTCAGCCCCATCCTCCACAACAAAACATCACTTCTTCAAATTTTCATCTTTTATCATCTTCATATGTCAGCTCTTCCACGCCAACGTTTTGTTTGTCTCCATTGCCGCTGCTCCGCCTGTTCTCTCTCCCTATTTCTTCTCCATTTCAGTCTTTCTCTGGAGATTCGGTATCCATCTTCGGCAGGGTTTAGATATGAGTAGAATAACGACTAAACCCCTGAAGGAAACCAACAGGGTACCTGGGGCAGCCAGGCGGCCTACGTGAACTCCCGAGGTCGAGCCACGCGAGATCGGGCCTCGCAGCAGGGAAGCAGAAGTGGAGGTGGGTGGCTGTGGTCACTGTCACAGCCTCACAACAAGGTTTACACGGTGACACGCCAGGTTTCGCTGACACCAACGACACACAGATCTGTTGTGTTTGTACACGCCGTACACGGCTCACCACAGAAAAGCCCCGTTCCCTCCACAGAGCGCCCTCAGCAGCCGGACCTCCTCGGGTCCCTGCTAACGTAACGACCAACCAGCAATGCTTCACTAAACCTGCCAGTCCGGTCACCTTTTGTCCCACTGCCCCTCTTTAATGACGAAACACAGGCTACAACGGCCCCGCACCGACTCCTCTAGTCGGATGTTCATCCCCCGCCAGCAATTCAGCAACAGGGGAGGGGGTCAGAGCCGCCCGGTCCCCGCAGGGAGGTGACAGAGAGGGTGACCGCTGTCAGGACACGGCTGGGAGCACCAGAGCCCCTTCGCCTCACTGAGGTCAGCCCGAGACCACCCTGGTCTTGTGATGGGCCTGGTGCATCTGAAGGACAGAGCTGGCAGCACCTCGAAGGCAGCGGGCAGGCGTTGGGGTCTGACTCTTCCCACCTCACCCCAGCCTCAGGTGCAGTTAAACCCTGGCCACACCCAAATTAATCTTTTTTCAAATTAAAATACAGACTAAGTACCCCAAATCAGAAAATGGGCATTTCTGGAGATATAATTAGTCACAGAATAGTATAAAGGAAATTATTACCACCTCACCAGCAAGCTCTGTCTGTGTTCCAGCTGCCCAGAACGTGACGGCTGCGGTGCAGTAAAACACCCTCACACACAACCCCAGCATTAACAGTCTAACATATGGAAATCATGAGGCTACAGAAGTCGGGCCAAGAATGATCACGGCAAATGAGGATTCCAGTTACAAACAACAAGAAAAAATCCTGGAGATGTCTGCAGCGAAGCTTTCGGAAGAGATCAGACCCAGCCCTGCCTCCTGCTACCCGCGCATCCCAGAGCAGGAACCAGCCGGCCCAGGACACCTTTGAGAACAACGTGGAGCCGTGGGACAGTCTCTGTGAGGAAACACAAATCTCTCCCAGAAAAACAGAACAATATCACAGGCTAAACGAATATTTCATCTGCTTAACTGCAGGGTGCAATAACATCAATTTGCCCAAATTACACACAAGCAGAAAGGTAATTGGCACGGAGCAGAGCATGTTGTGACTGTTACATCACTCTTCAAAGCCAGCTACAAAAGACTGAAATGCAAGAAAGTAAACAATGGCACAGAATCAACAGACAGCCCCCTCCCCGAAATCCTTCCATCTGGCATGGCACTGCAGCCCTTCAGCAGCTACTTTTTCAAAGCGCTGCGCGTGCGGGTAGGACATCACTCAGCTCAAGATCCAACACGCCGAGGGACCTCCCGAGACAATAGGAAACTGTGCACACTGCAGAAAAGCTATTTTGTATTTTCAATTAACTCTGCCTTAACCAGAGACTTAAACACAACAAAATGGAGAACACATACCTATAAAACAACCAACCAAGGGGAGATCGGAGCCAGGTGTACATCATAAATAGCAGGGGGAGTCGAAGGGGGCGCGTTAATGAAATGGCACGAAGGAAGCGGCTGTCATCCTCAGGCTGGCAGTGAGAAAAGGAGCTGTCAGCGGCTGACAGAATGAGGAACTGCCGCAATAGCAAGATTTACAAACTGAAGTTATCCCAAATATCGGCTAACGCAGTTCGCTACTGATACCAGAAATGCTATCTGTGTACCAGAGACGGCTGCGCTGACAGACTGTCCTGCCGGACCGCACCGCACACCGCCAGGCCCTCGCTGGGCTGCGGGCGCTCGCGTGTCTCTGAGGGCACCCACTTCCCCCCGGTAAGCCGAGCTGCAATTCACACCAACTCGGAGCCGGACGGTTGATGCTCGGTGGTCCAACAGACGTAACCTTCGTCATCTCCTTCTGTAACTCGGAGAAATGAGGCGGCCTGCCTCCAACGCCCTTCACCCCGCGGCACCCGCGCTTGCACAACACCGGCCCCGTCCCCCGCAGCCGCGGGCGGACGCTCGGCACAGCCCCTTACATAAGCCCCGCAAGATCCCTGTGCGCGGGAGGCCTGGCCCGGGGTTCTTCCACCGCAACCACACCGACCCTCCCCAGGCGCCCCGCGGGGCCGAGCCGGCGATTCCACTCGGCCCGCCCGCGGGGCTCCACGGCACCGCCGCCCACCTGGGACCCGCAGCGCCGGGCAGGGCCGAGGCTGCCGCGGCCGGTACCTCCGCGGGGGCACCGGGCGGGGGTCGGGGGCTGCAGCGGCGCGGGAGCTGCCCGGGAACGGCGGCGCAGACCCCGCAGCTAAGGCCGGCCCGGCCCCCGCGCCCCGCCCCGCACACAAAGGCGGACACCGCAGCCGTGCCCCGCCGCCCGCTCCGCAATGCAGCCGCCCCGCTCCGCACCTTTCACTTGCGCCTCGTAGTCGGCGATGATCTCTTTGTCCTTCTTGAACTTGCCCTGCGATGACATCTTGCGGGAGGGCGCGGGCCCCGCCGGGACGCCCGCTCCGCGCACCGCTCCGCGCACCGCACCGCCGCCTCACCCGGCCGCGGCCCC
>WHYT01012288.1:0-38505 GCA_009806455.1 Tetrax tetrax
AGGTTGCCAGGACAGTTCTTTAGTCATCTCCTTTGCTCCTATAAAACTCTTTCTAGAACCCTCTTGTTATTGTCTGATTCCGTCATGAGTATTTCAAATGCATTGTACAGGACTGTGGACAAATTGCCCTACAGGCTGTGCTACAGGCTTAAAAGTTGGGTATACAGCTGTCACTAATTCTCTATCTCTTTTTCTCTTTTTCTTCAACTAAAAGAAGAGAAGATAAGCACAATTGGGACTGAAGTAGTTGCTCATAATTTGTTTCAAAAAGACAGAGAGTTTTGCAGAGTTTTGTAATTGCAGGGGAGAAAAGTTGTTGTTTCATAAAATAATCCCTGTTTTAACATAGACTATTAGATTTTAAACCTAACAGAATTAGTGGTTCAATATTGAAAGATCTGTTTAAAAATTATAGCTCCAATAGCATGTATAGTGGGAAAAGTTTGCAATTTTGTCATAAGCTTAAAACTCAAACTGAAAAGTGACTCCATGAAGCAGAATTTGTGTATTCTCTACTATGTTGTTTGGTACCAGGTGAAACCTTTATTTCTGAAAAATAAAAGCAAAATTTTTCTCCAAATGTTGCTTTTTACAGTGAGCTGTTTACACAAGCTTGAGGCTTGAACGTTATCTTGTGAGTAAAGTATTAATATTAAATTCAAATATCAACAATATCTATGTGCTGTAGAAGACAAAAATTAAAAAATAAACACATTTGAATTTTAAATTTGGATATGGAATTATAAATAAATTTGACTTTAAAAAAAAAAAAATTCCTCAGTAAACATACCAGAATCTCATAGGTGCTCTTAGGTTTTAAGAATTACCAAGAATCTGGGAGTATGTGAGAAAGAAGATACCCAGACCAGAGAACTGAAAAGAATAGTGATTAAAAAAATCTGAAACCGAATTTCTCCCTCTTATATAATGAAAACTGTTGACAAATCAAGTATCTATAGACTATGTCATATTAAATAATCATTTAATTTTGTATCACTATGTGAGTCTACCATGTGGAAAGCTTCAATAACAGCTGTTTTCCAGTCATTATTCCATGTGAAAATGTTCTCTGAACATTTATAGAGTGTATTGTGTTTGTGACACCAGTCATAAACAGGGGTTAGTTTTTATTAATTCAAAAGCTTTTATTTGCCATTAAAGTAAATATTTCAAATGCATCTACTGCCCTAATTATGTTGGCAACAATGCAACCAACAGGAGAATTAATTTTTACCTTGGGGAGTGGGAGTGTGAAGTGAGTTGGAAAAGGCACAGGGGCAGATGCTATCCAAACATTACACCTCATTTTTCCTCTGTTTGTAATTTAGTCAAAATGTAGATATTTGATATGATATTTTGGTTTCCAAGAATTTGTTTTAGGACTATTTTTATGTACTGACTTAAAATTTCAAACGGAAAAAGATTGGAATGTCGAAATGATTGAAATGGTCTGTTTTGACTTTGTGGACCAGAAAGTTTCAAATTTTATTTCAAAGACTTCCTGTTTTTCTTCCCTTTTCCAAACCTTCACCTGTCCCCTTTCTTTTTTGTTTTAACTTTTATGTTGATACTTGGAAAAATTATATACTTTAACTCCTTTGTCCAAGCTAAGCTTGTAAATATTCTGGGAGATGTCAGTTTAATCTAATCTTAAGTATCTTCAGTGATAGGGATTTCATACACTAACTACTTAGGCTGTTCCAGAGGTTAACCATGAATGAAAATATTTTCTTAATATCTAACCTAAATCTTTTAAGCTTGTCAGTTAGGCTATCCACCGTGGAATGAAAACCCAATTATTGTAACTGTTTATTTTGAAGCTGTGAGGCATATTGTTGTGTCCTTGTTTTGGTCTCTCCCTCCTTTTAGATAAAAGTAATGTAAAATGCAGTTTAAAAAGCCAAAGTCAGAATAAAATACAATGTTACATACATACTTCAAGAACATGTTAGTGCATTTATTTTCTAAAGATACGACAAGGCAGCATAAATTGTCCAAAAAGGCAGTTCATGGGTCTTTTTCTTTTTCTGTCAGGAAAGAATATATGTATTTTTTAATAGTTTCCGGCTTTCTTGCCAAAGAGAAAGACTGGACTTGAATGCTGTAAATTTTTCTGGATTTGTATTTCTTCTCTCATTGTGTCACTCACTGATCTCTGTCTTGCAAGTTGTCTTCATTTTATCTCTGTGAGAGAAAAAATTAGATAAGTTATCAATTTCTTTTTCACTTCTTTCAAAATAGTTCAGTTAGGCAATCAAATCATACAAGATAAAAAAAAAAACCAGCCCTGAATTATTTAATTGACCATTGAGGAAGAAAATGGAAACAACGAATATCAAGCGTTCAAATATAAAATAGAGTGGCTAGTTTACAACACGTTTACATTAGGTTTTGCCTTTTTCTTTTTTTTTTTTTTTAAAAAAAAAAGTCTCTCTTCTCGAACAATTTCAAAGTACTAACGCAATAATGACTGTGATTAGCTACAATGACAAGTCCTTAGGGCTACATTTGATGGATAAGTAGCTTGAGCTTAGTATTATGATCAGCACTGATTTTAGTGTTGATTTGAATGACATTTGGCAGATGAGCTCACCATACTCTCTAAACTTGCACTTCGTGCTATATGGGAGATTTTACATTCACATACAGTGTAATTTAATGCTGCAGCTAATAATCTTTCACAAAAGATTTTCAAGTAAAAATAAACCATGGCATGTTTTCAAATGTTTTGCAAATTAGCATTTTCAGGAAAGAACGACAATATGTTTAGTAGTTGTATAACATTTATCTTACGAAAATTGATGATCTATGTTATCTTTCTTTGATTGCAGATATTCTTTATGTTAGCATACTACTGAAGTATTGAAAGGAACATTGCTACAAGCTTCAAGGTTTTCTTTATAATACTGGCAGTAAAAAACAACTGTATTTCAATGGTAACAGTATTTACATTGTCTACAGCCAACCAGTATGGATTAATAGATGAATAGATAGTAGTCTTTACATCCACACAAAGTCATCAGTTCCCGTATAAAGGCCAGAACTTGTGGGTATTCCAAAGTAGCCTTTCAGAACAAGTGGGTGGATTATAACACTATAATACATCCATCATCTATTCTGCACACTAACTTACATTTATTAGGTTAATTTTGTCTAATTGTAGCTTGTGAATATTTCATAGAATCATAAAAATATATAATGGTTTGTGTTGGAAGGGACCTTTAACGGTGATCTAGTCCAACCCCCCTGCAAGGAGCGGGGACATCTCCAACCAGATCAGGTTGCTCAGAGCCCTGTCCAACCTGGCCTTGAATGTTTCCAGGGATGGGGCATCCACCACTTCTCTGGACAACCTGTTCCAGTGTTCCACTAACCTCATTGTAAAAAAAAAATTTTCCTTATGTCTAGGCTAAATCTAGCTTCTTCTATTTTAAAACCATTACCCCTTTCCCTGTTGCAACAGGCCCTTCTAAGAAGCTTGTCCCCATCTTTCTTACAGGCCCCCTGAAAGGCTGCAATATGATTTCCAGAGACCCTTCCCTTTTCCACACTCATCAACCCCAATTCTCTCAGCCTATCTTTGTAAGAGAGATGGTCCATCCCTCTGATTATTTTTGTGTCCCTCCTCTGGACTCTTCCCAAGAGGTTCATGTCCTCCTTATGTTGGGGACTCCAGACCTCGACCCAGTACTTCAGGTGGGAGTCTCACAGAAGTGGAGTAGAGGGGGAGAATCCACTCCCTCAACCAGCTGGCCACACTTCTTTTAATGAAGCCTAGGATACGATTGGTCTTCCGGGCTGTGAGCACACATTGACCACTCATGTCCAGCTTTTCATCCACCAGTACCCCCCAGTCTTTCTCGGCGGGGCTGCACTCAATCGCTTCATTCCCCAGCCTGTATTGATACCAGGGTTTGCCCTGATCCAGATGCAGGACCTTGCACTTGGTCTTATTGAATCTCGTGAGGTTTGCATGGGCCCAGTTCTAGAGCTTGTCCAGGTCCCTCTGGATGGCATTCTGTCCCTCAGGCGTGTCAACAGCAACACTCAGCTTGCTGTCATCAGCAAACTTGCTGAGAGTGCACTCAATCCCACTGTCCGTGTCATTGATGAAGGTGTTAAACAGTACTGGTCCAAGTATAGACCCTTGAGGGACACCATTTCTCACCAGTCTCCATCTGGACACTGAGCTGTTGACCACTACCCTCTGGATGTGACCATCCAACCAATTCCTCATTCACTGAACAGTCCAACCATCAAATCCATATTTCTCCAATGTAGAGAGAAGGATGTAGTGGGTCACTGTGTCAAAGGCCTTACAGAAGTCCAGGTACACAATATCCATAGCTCTTTCCTTGTCCATTAATATATTTGATGTATTTATGCTTCAATCTGATAAATTAAATAATCCTTTCCATATTTTCTTTGTATAGATCCCTCGAATCTGTAGTTAAATTACCGCCTACATAAATTCAGTAGATGAAGTTCTTCAGATTGTAAGGCTGTTTTGAGAAGCCTGTATCATTTGAGTGGCTCCTGGTGAATCAACTTGTTGAGTCATTTGTTCTTTCACATCTCCGAATGTTGATATCAGAACTGAACATGATATTTCTGGAATGAAGGAGACATTTGAGATACATGGCCACGAGTTAGTTCAAACTTATTCTCTGTCTTTTCATTTAAATGCTTTTGAAAATGAGTACGTTAAAAACAGTTCATTAATTGGGAAGTTTCTGTGGCTTTTATGATTGCAAAGTCTGGGACAAATTTTAAACTGGAGAATGATACTTACACCAGTTCATCATTAAGCATAGTGGATTTTGAATTCTTGTCATTAAAGATAAAGCTGGAGAGTAAAGGGCATAATCACGCTGTAGTGACGTAGTACTGTGACAAAGGTATACAGAAAAAAGGTTTATAGTTAATATAGGCTTCCTGGCCTTTTGCAAGGTGCATTGTTTATTCAGGATAGCTGGTCCTCTCTGCTGAGTTGGTCTCAAGTGAAAACAAACAACCAAAAAATTTAAATCCAAATCTCAGGACTTAAACGCAGATAGTTTAAGATGGTACCTACTAGAGCTAAGTGAGAACACTAAAAGCACCAGCAGACCTAAAATATCACAGCTAATGTAATGCAAGGAAGAGTCTGAAGGTCTTTGCTTTTTCAATGCAGCAAACAATTGGACAGTCTGTCTGCTGCTGGAGTTTTAGAGTTTTACTTGTCTTGGGAAGATTTTCGCTTCCAGGTTTATACAAAACATGAAGCTGGTTTGCTTGTTGAGAAGGCTGCTACACAAATATGCTATTGAACCATGCTTGACTATCACACAGAGCACAATATTGAGGACAGTGTATAATTACAGTAATTACAGTGTTTAATAGATCACAAACATTAAATGTGTACCCATCCTTCCGTGCTTCCGTTTGCCTCTAGCTGTCATGCTATCACTCATACTGTTGTGCAGTAATTATTATTAGGTCTTATGACTTTATTGTAAGACTGTATTTGTATTCTATTTAGAAAGTATTCAATACCCTGGGCCTAACAGCAGAAATCCCTGTAGCTGCATTAGCTTCAGTAGAATGAGACATATTCTCAACAGCTGTGGACTTACTCTCCATGTGAGTTTTTATCAGGCTGATTTAGACCAGACAGTCAATGTATTTTACAAATGTGCTTTTCAAGAAGCCGCTGCATTGTATGGATTGTGTAGTACTCAAATGACAGGGCTCTCCTCTCTGCAGAAAAGTAGCATGTACTGTACTGTATTTCCACTGCCTAAGAGTCTTCTTCAGTCTATTTAATAAAAGTAGGGCAAATGTTCTGATTTAGAAGAAATGTCAAAAGCAGCTCATAGTCAGATCCAGGATCCACGATACAGGCACCTTTGGTAACACTTCAGGCAGCACAAATGTATTATGTGTTTGTTAATCCTGCAGCTGTTACGGATGTCCGATTCTTTGGGAAATAGTAAGTAGCAGATCTATCGTAAGTAAATTTAAGTCCACCAGCCATCCTGGTTGCGTTACACAGTACTGATGCCCTGGACTGGGGCTGCCCTGGCTTCTGGTCTGGCATGCCCTGCTTCCTCACTCCCTACTGCAGCAAGCTGCCAGCCATCTCCTTTTAAGTGAACTAGTTCTAGGAAAGGCAAAAAGATGTTCAAAAAAAAGGTGAAATACAATTCAGATCCAATTGCAATTCAGAAGCCCTGTTTGAGGCTCAGAATTGCACAAAATGCAATTGTTGTCGTAAGGGGAAGTGTACAGAACAAGAAAGATCTATGGCATTTCCTGCTTGCAACAAAAAACCCAGTTTAGAAACACCCCATAACCCCCCACCTCCTTATAATTAATGCAAAAATCATTACAAATAGCCAGATAGCAAACAACAACTGTATTGTATACCTATTGTCTTCCAAATATTTTGCTCCTACATCCTGGCGGCCAGGAAACGCCATTCTTAGCATAAATATGTCACTGATAATTTGTCAGTTTGCCCTACTAATGACAGAAACTGTGACTATCAAAAAGAATTTAAAAAGATTTCTTAAATAATATCTGTCACTTAGAAGTTCATTAAAAAGTCCTCTGTAATAAGCAACAAACACAGTACTGTTTGCAGATAAGATATGTAATACCATATGGGAAAGATCAATATGTTTAGCTGAATCAAACATCAGTGAATACAGTCCAGACAAGCTAAATAAACAGCACAGAAACTCACTTTTCTGGAGCTTTATTTTTTTTTCCTTTTTTTTCCCCTCTGATTAGCCCCTTTTCTATCAGAAAGAAACTCAGACTTTGAAAAAGATATGAGACAGATCACTCATTTCTGCTGTGGGAAAACCACGTAGACTTTCTAATATTTTCATTAGATTAAAGAGGCTTCATGGTCTTTAAAAAAAAATCCCAATTTCTGAGGTTTGCTTTCATGTATTCAAAGAAACTTCAAAGAATAAAAAAAATATGAGATACATGGGACAAGAGTAACCCTTGCTGTGGCTTGATTGGTCTCAATTTGAGGTACACTCTGAGTATATTCAGTCATGCCTGAGACTGTAGGATAAGTGCAACAATAACCTGAGGAATAAAGAGAAGTAGTCTGTTTTCACTACATATTGGGAGTCAAAGTTCTCAAAATGATCTTACTGCAATGAAGAAACTGAAAGCATTTTAACTTTCAGAAAAGCATCAGTTTGAATCAAACTAGTCTTTTGCAGGTAATATTTCATTAGGTGGAGTTTTGGGATTTTTTAATAAAAATGCAATATTTTATTTCTGTTGGAATGTATAGAAATACCTTGAACACTCTTTGCTGAGAGTAAAGGTTTTCTGATTGCAATAAATATATAAAAGGTACTCTGATTAATACAACTTATGGATTAACAGTCGTCTGATCTACTAATTCACAGATTCTTTATTAAGGAACCTTTTCTTAAAAAATATCTGTATACTAAAAACTATAGTGCAATAGCAGTGCTCTTGCATAATAAGAGGGCACCTGTGCCTTGTGACAAATACTGCTCAGTGTACTCGAATGACAACAGACACTCTTATAGGGAAGTGTAAGTGGCGACAGAGTCCAGGAGTGCCCCACTGCCAAGTTGGATGGTAAAGAATAGAATCAAGAGAGTGGTGAGACACAAAATAAAAATCTGAACAGTAGACTGAGCTTGGCTGCTGATCTCATAGAATCATAGAATGGTTAGGATTGGAAGGGACCTTCAAAGGTCATCTAGTCCAACCCCCCTGCAAGAAGCAGGGACATCTCCAACCAGATCAGGTTGCTCAGAGCCTCATCCAATCTGGCCTTGAATGTTTCCAGGATTGGGACATCAACCACCTCTCTGGGCAACCTGTTCCAGTGCTCTACAACCCTCATTGTAAAATTTTTTTTCCTAATATCCAGTCTAAATCTACCTCCCTCTGTTTTGAAACCATTACCCCTAGTCCTGTCACAACAGGCTGAAGAGTCTCTCCACATCTTTCTTGTAGACCCCCTTGAGGTACTGAAAGACCACTATTAGGTCTCCCCGGAGCCTCCTCTTCTCCAGGCTGAACAGCCCCAACTCTCTCAGCCTGTCCTCGTAGGAGAGATGCTCCAGCCCTCTGATCATCTTCATGGCCCTCCTCTGGACCCTCTCCAACTGGTTCATGTCCTTCTTATGTTGGGGGCTCCAGAACTGGACATAGTACTCCAGGTGGGGTCTCACCAGGGCAGAGCAGAGGGGCAGAATCACCTCCCTCGACCTGCTGGCAACAGAGTAGTTTAAGGTAGTAGATTAGTCAAGAAAAGATGTGAAACTCTTACCGATTTCTGGATTCATTAACAGAATTAAAAACAAAGCTGAAGGTTAGGAAGAAATAACGTAAAATAATGAGAGGAAAGAATGGAAGTACAAAGTTTTAAGTTATGTATGTGTTTAGGGCATATAAAATTTGAAATCTATATTTTCTAAACTTTTGAATGTTTACTATTTTATCCTACAAAGATTTTAACTTTTTAAAACTTCATCTCAAGCACACCCTGAAACTTAGGGTAAGAAACTTGTCACCTAGCTTTTCTTACCTACAATTAGATACTTCATCTGTGCTAGCTGGACTCATTCTGCACTCAGTGAATGGAAGTCAATAGTTGTGGAGAGCTGGTTAGGCCATCTGTCTCTGTCAGTTGTCTTACGATAGGTGAAATTGCTTTCTAGAAATATATCGATTATAGAAGGAGATTGGAGGAATACCTTAGAGTAGATAGCTGGTTTGCAAAAACTAGCTGGAATGACTCTCATCTTAACTGCAACTCTTGACTTGGATTTTGAGAAAAATACAATTAAGTTTTCTTTCTGTATTGATTTATGGAGTGCTGGGAATAAAAAAAACCTTCTATGATAGACTGGCCTTATCAATATACTTTAATCAGGCAGAAATGAATAATTTCGCTCTTGTCTATAAAAACAGCAAAACAGATATGTTGATGGCTTTGAAGTACAATGAGCTTCCTCTGCTTTGGGCTGGCAGTATGAATTTTTTACATGGTGTCTCTTAATAGGGAATAATGGGAAATATTTTGTTTTGTGAATTGATTATGTATTAAATTTAGAAATACATTGTGAATGAGAAATCACCAGGGGAAAAAAAAGTATCTATCAGCAATCCCATTTGAAATGACTGAATTGAGTGGCAACAAGGCTACTGAATTCCTTGGAAGGCAAATTTTCCTCTTCAGTTTTTAAGTAATGTAAAAACTATGTTTCTAATTAAAAGATGAGTGATGGAGGTGGAATTATTTTTTTTTAACAGGGAAAACAAAGTACTAGTTATCATAGGACTTTTGAACTATATAGTTATGGAAATAGCTTGTTCAACTGCCTGGATCTGAAAAATTATGGAGTTTCAATCCTTCACCTCTTTTCACACATGCATTATGTTAGAAATTGTAGCGTAGAGTAAGCATTCAGGAGAATATGTGGATGAGTAAACTTACCCAAAGAAATGGGAAAAAAGAATGACTTATACCTGGCAAAGGCTGAATGAAAGGGTAATTGCACATATTTCTGGACTCTTTTAAAAGTGTAATTTGCCAGAGAAAACATAAAATGAGATTTTCTGCCAGATTCATAGGAAAAATATATTCATATGATGCTCTGTGTTGTATGTTTGGATTTTTTTTTTTTTTACATAAAAGGCAATTCATTAGATCCTGCTGATACTAATAAAATGGAACAAGCAGGAAATAAAGCTTAAGTGCACCATACAGCTTGTTATAAATTTTCTGAGTATTTCTTCCAGGGAAATAAAGTCACTCTGTTTCCAAGAATCCCTCACAGGGAGGGGTAAGTTTACTTTGGAGGTATTCTGTGAAGAAGAGTGCTAATAAAGGTCAAGGGAATGGTAACACAAGTCAAAGAGCAAAAGTAAAATCCTAAAAGCAAGTACTATAGATGAATGAAAGACCACAATGGTTAATCATCATAATATCTTTCTAAGATAGAATAGTTTGACTTACAAAATGCTATTGGGAGTAAAGAGCTTCTATTTTTCCCTTCTTTTTTTCTTTTTAATTAAGGAAAACTAGAGGTGAGGAGGTGGGAATTTTTAGATAGAAACTCACTAGTTTTTTGCTTTTGTGAAATTTAGTTTCTCATTTTTCTAGTCATTCTTCTATTGCTTTTTGTGTCTTAACCAACTCTAATAAACTCTGTTACAGAGTTTAAAAAATGTGGTTTTTAACTTTCTTTGGAATTGTAAAGATAATGATGCATATAAGATATTTGCTCCATATAATGAAAAGATTTTAAAGTAACAAGTTCTGTTCAGGAGTAGAGTGTCATAGAATGTAACTTTACTGTTCTTTAAGTAAACTTGATAGTGTTCTTTGAATTTTTTTTTTTCCGATTTAAATTCATAATGATTTTAGTATGATACTAATATTTCTAATTATATCATGGAATAATAAAATCATTATTTTCAGGAAAAACCTCCAAGATCATCAAGTTCAACCATCAATCCAACGCTTCCATACCTGCTAAACCACGTCCTTAAGTGTCCACATCTATATGTTTTTTGAACACGTCCAGGGATGGTGACTCCACCGCTTCCTTGGGCAACCTGTAAAGAAATTTTTCCCAACATCCAATCTAAACTTCCCCTATTGCAACTTGAGGCCATTTCCAGTCATCCTATCATTAGTTATGTGGGAGAAGAGACCAACACCCACCTCCCTACAACCTCCTTTCAGGTTGCTGTAGAGTGCAATAAGGTCTCCCCTCAGCCTTCTCTTCTCTAGACTAAACAATCCCAGTTCCCTGAATCACTCTTATAAGACTTGTTCTGCAGACCCTTCACCAGCTTCGTTGCCCTCCAGCAATGCTTCAGCAACTCGATGTCCTTTTTGTACTGAGGGGCCCAAAACTGCCTCACCAGTTGTATATTCTTTTCTGCCACTAAATGTTGTAGAAATTAAAAAAGCAACATCTAGTTACTTGTCTGGCAAAAGAATAAAAAATACCCTTTTAGATAGATATATGAAGCTTCAAATATTCATAACTATCAGGTTTAACTCTAAGGTCATCTTTTCTGAAGATTTGAGGACAGAATAAAACCCAAATCCACTAAGTTATTTTGTAGCTATCCAGTTACAGGCCTTGCTGAAAGTCTTAGTAGTGTGTCCTGTAACTTAACTCAACTCTGTATCTGCTCTTATTTAATGGCAATTTTGGAGCTATCCCTTAGGCAGCACAATTGCTGACCAAAGTCAAACATGAAATAAACTGAAAGGAAATTAAACTCCTTTATATAAAGCTCCAGAATAGTGTGCAGAGCTCAGAATCACTGTGGGGAATTTCCCAAGAGGCAAATATTTTTCCTAGTTGATAAAAATAGTTCTGACTACTGAAAGATGAAGATAAAAAGGTTTACAAAGAAAAAAAAAAAAGATAAGTATCTCAGTAAAGATATCTGGTGTAACATATGCACAAATATTTTAATGCAGTAAGGGGTATTGTGATGTACATTACTAGAGTGCTTTTCTAAAATTCTTCTCAAATAGTCTTTTAAATTATTGATATTTTAATGCATTAAAAAGGCAAAGATATTTGTGGTTGCTGGATTCTCTCAGAAAAATTCTCTAGAGAACTGAGGGATATTTTGCACTATTGTAAGAATAGGTTTTCTGCTTAAAAATCAAGGACAAGCTAGACAATAAGTTTAATAAAAATAAGATAAAATGTTCTGTTCTTTTCTGCAGGTAGAAGAAAAGCATTTTTGCTACCAAAACTGTAATTTCTTCACTTTTTTCCTTGCCCCCTAGAAATCAATAGAAATCTTCTTGTTCCCAACCCGTCACACTTAAAAACCATCTCATAATGACCTGGTGACAATTCACCCATTCATGTGCCTTTGCAGAATTATACTGGGATTGCTCAGAGGTCCTAACATTGTGTTTTCCTCACCAACATACTGGAAATAGCACTGGGGAGCCTGGCCAGAGGGGCATCAGGTATTGCAAATATTGTAGCAGACTGAGGACACCTATTATCTCTAGTGCCATTCCTGACAGGGGTGGACATAAGATATAAGATATATACGTCTTGCAGTCTTAATATTGTCATTAAATTTCCGTGGTGTTTTCCAAAAGATTTGGTACTTCCAGTACTCTCTGGAAGGCTTTTAATGGGACTACCAAGAGTCTTCCCTTAGCCTTTCCAAATGCTTCACTTCCTGGGATATTTGGTATCTTTGTCTTAAAGACAACCAAAAACTATAGTTATGGCTACAAAAGTAGATTTTATAGTATCTTGTTTTATAAAGATAGCAGTTTATAGTTGTGATCATTCCCTAAGAGGGAAATATAATACTGTAGCTTTATTAGAGGTAATATCTTATTTTAAACCCAAGTTAAACAGCACAAACTACTCAGTGATTTCACTATTGCAGTGCAGTTCTTTCCTGTTTTACGCACTGTATATCCAGGTGTGTTCATAGTGGTGTAGAACCATTGATAAATAAAATAAATTGAAAATGGCTTGTAGACGAGTAAAGCAGCCCTCAGGTTCACAAAAATTAAGGAAAACATGATGTGATACTATAATAGTTTTTATTTTCCATGTGTATTTAGTGATTGACTATAATGATACAAAAATATATCTTCTGGGGAAGTCACAATTTGAGTTGATTGTCAAAGTAAGAGATGGTTTTTCACTGAAGCAAGTAGTGAAAAACAAACACGGGGTTTTAATGAAGGTTCAGTTGCCTGGCAACCTAATAGTGTTGCTTTTGGGTATCATAAAAATGTTATCAGAACCCAAAGACTTCCTAAGAAGAAATAAATATCCCCCCCACATCATCCTTAAGCATCTTTCCTTGGACAGTGGTGTCTTAATTTGACACATGATTTTGTTTCTTTCTTACATTAGGTCCATCAGAGAATCCCAGTATAAAAAATGTCAAATAACATTACTACTTGTTTACTTCTGTGGTAAAGTAGGTGTTTCTTGGAATAAAATATTACTTATAAATGAAAAAGTGTTTCTTCTGACTTCTATGAAAATTTGAAATGCCTCATTAACTCCCCTTGTGTAAAATAGTTCAGTAATTCAGCATTTTCAGTAGTACAACAGCTACAATTTAATGTAATAGAATTGCAATAAATAAAATTTTACAGTCATAACTGTTAGTTTAAGAAATAAAATAGTACAAATATAATATGAAATATATATGCTCTATGGGCAACCGTTTTTTTCACCTTAGATAATTTCTTATTTTCAAAATTGCATTTAGTCATTCTTTTCACTGAAAGCATATTCCCCTGAAAATGAATCCATGAAACTAGAAACACATTGGAAATTCTCAGAGCATGCTGATGAAAAAAAAACAAATTTCACAAACCCCCTAGAATGTATTGATAGAATGTTTATGGGATCTCACAGTTAAGAGCTGTAAGCAGATAACAGTGTTATAAAGAGTTTATTACGCAGAGCAAGTATCTCCTGATCTAGAGAGCAAATATGTTGACTAAAGCAATTCTATCTTTCTCAAAATTACTTATTATTGCTGAAGTTTCAGTGGGTTTAATGGGAGTTTCTTCACTGTTCTTTTCGCTGACAACAGGAATGAATTGCCGTCAAGCTTTATCATGCATTACAACACCACATATCTCTGAACTATCAAACTTATTTTACAGTATTAAAGAATCTTCGCTCATGAAGTGGAAAACAAATTCTAAAGCTGCAGGAATTACAAAAATCAAATAAAAACAAAATGATCCTATGCTCCTTATATTTCTCTCTGAAGAAAATACCATGATTTACTCTAACATAGGGGGACTTGCCTATGATTTACTTGCCTTAGAGATCTACTAAGAAAACGTATTTTAAATGGTATTTCTGTTACTTGGAAATTTATGTTGAACTAAATAATTGCTTGTGCTTTTCATGCTAAGTACTCACTTTAGTTAACATGAATAATATAATACTGTTCTTTACCAAGGTAAAGAAAACATTGAGTCTTTTTTTTTTCGTAACTTTAAATACTGATTAGGGCTTTATGGAAATCTTTTGAAATTTCCTTTGCAGCTGTGCCTCACAGCATGGGTCTTTTTTTTCGAAGAATTCTTCAGCTACATAAATAGTTTCTATCGTACACAGTTATTTTAAGGGCAAGATCTTAAATGCTAACTAATACAAAGTAATTTAAAAGCAACCTCTAAAGTTGAAAAAGTATGATTAAAAATGTATTTCTGCAAGAGTAACGGTGAACCTCAAAGACAGTTTAAGAAAGAAAATTTGTATCTAATTTATTTTAGATATCTTGGTTGGTTATGTTTACTCTTAAGGTACCTAGGAGTTCTAAACTTAGACTATTTAAAAAATAATGTCTAAAATGTTTAGTGACACATATCAGATTGGAACTCTTCATCTGGTTTTCAGATGTGAAGTTACTGTTCACCAAGGTGATTCTCTCCCATATCCTCTAATTTAGGATTAGAGAGAGAAAATGGGCAGGATGTCCCAGATTCTACTCAGAAGCAGGGCACTAGACCTGCTGCCTCTTGCCTTCTGGGTGCAGAGACTTCTTGCAGCTGGTAGAGGAAGTTAGAAAAGGTAGATTGCATTGGGCAGATAAGGACATGAGGAATGAGGACAAAGGAAGAGGTGCTGCTCTCTTTAATAACTTCTCTTTGTACTCCTTAAGAAGCAGAAATGCTTGCCTGCAACAAGAAGAATGAAGATTTTCTGACTTACTTTGATTAGAAAATAAACACATTTGCACGTCATTCATTCGTTTTTGGGTAAATAACAAATTATAGAAAGAAAATATATGCGTAACAGATAAGTAACTGTTAGCAAAGAACTCAGAAAGAGTTTCCTGATTGCATATCTTTGTCTTTATGTATCCCAGAACTTTTACTTCATATGTAATATATAATCTGTGTAAATATGTTCTTTAAGTAGATATAAACATTGTTTAAATTATTTTGGTTAACGTATGTGTAATTTCGTTTTTCTACATACTAATAATATTTTTGCATCTCTTGCATCTAACTGGGAAAAAATAATAAAAGCTATTCTGGAGTGTGAAAAAAAAAATATTGTGTAAAATTATGTTTCATTCTTATTAACAAGGAAAACTTTTATTTTATACCCCTGAAAATCCATGGACCCACATATGGAAAAGTGAGCATAGCTGTAATACGTGTAATTTTACACAATATCCCAATTACACTATTGTTTTTCTAGTGTGCTTTCTCGCCAAAGCTACATTTTCTTCTGAAAGAAATTTTCTATGTTATGTAAAAAAAAAAAAGTAATGCACTAATTATTTTTTCTTCCTGTACCTACATTTTTACTGCTTCTGTGACATCTTATAGTGTAAAAGATTGGTAATTACATGTAATTAGAAAACACTAAAATGCTATGACTCAGAAAAATAATGAAGCTTGATTACATTTTATATAGGACATAAAATCTCAAAACTATGTTTTACACTTCAAATTGGTTTCTAACTTGATCAACAAGGAAATGGCAAGGTATTGAATGTTTAAGAGTATTTGTTTTTTTGTGAGAGTATTTTAGTATCTTTTCCTGAGATTGATTATTAAAAACAAAGCTTCTCCATCAAAGGGAGGGTTTAGTTTTATTTTTATTACTTTAATTTACTTTTTAGTAAGTTTTAATATGTTTTATGGCTCACTTTTTTTTTTTTGTGGTAATACATGTCAAATGGGCTGTGTTAAAATGAAGGATGAATGTTAGAAACCAGCCTTGATAAATTTAAATATAATAGCTTTTTTCCCTAATTCACCCTCTAATAGTATTTTTTTTTTAAATTTAAAGACCTTTTTCACTTTTATTAACTCAACCAAGAAGCTATAGTAAAGAACTTTTACTCTTTATTAGAGAATTTTTTTTCATATCATCGTTCTGGAATAAATGTTCATTTCAGTTACAGTCCAGTTCACAAAGAGACTTGGTTTCTGCCAGCAGTTCACTCAAACATATGCAGTTTTATAGGAGAGCAGAGGGAGACATTAGACACAAATAGAAT
The DNA here is from genome assembly GCA_009806455.1 of Tetrax tetrax. Lineage (NCBI taxonomy): Eukaryota > Metazoa > Chordata > Aves > Otidiformes > Otididae > Tetrax > Tetrax tetrax. The sequence goes on from WHYT01012288.1 coordinate 16,045, forward strand.
TGTGCAGTAAACATCATACAGGCAGTAGGGAATTTGTAGATGAAGAAGAAAGGCACGACTTACATAAAAACACAAGATGATTTAAAGAGCAAATTTTGCACATAAGACAAGCACACAAAAAATTGCATTCCAAAAGGTTCAGGTTTAAAATTGCTATATCACACAATAATAATTGGTGCCAGACCATACATGTGTTATGAAAACCTCCTGAGTCATCTGCCTGAAGCTCAGATACTACTGCCAGACAAACGTCTGTTCTAGGCTAATGATTGATGCAATATGTATCAGCTGTAATCAAATCCGATCATTAGCAGTGTAATTACCTAAATAGCAAAACCAAAACTGTTTAGTTATATAAAAAAACTTTCTAAGATTTTTATAGTTACATATGGAAAAGTCCTCAAGGTATAATATTTCAACTTTAAGATCACACTTTTGTAAAAGTTTTTCTACTTTCCAATTCTTCTGAGTAATAGATAGGTATAAATGTGATCTTAATAATAGGAATATATGAGAAGAATACAGAACTTTGCCCACTGTTTGTAGAAACAGTGAATATTTTTATTTACAATAATTAATTTGTAATGGCATTTATATGCTTGCATTTTCCCTGATAACACAACTCTACTGACTGTGAACTTTATGTATTGAGAATCTAAGACTGGCAGACATTAAAGAAACAACTCATTATTGGTAACTCAAAGGAAAATGTATGGGTGCTGGTTTTCCAGAATGATTCAAGCCCACACTTGCAGATGATCTCCTTTGCAAAGAGGTGCAGATTTTTAAAAGGGGTGGACACCACTCGCTATCATAAAACTAAGCTCTGCATTCACTGCATGGTGCTCAAATGAAAAATACAGCCACTCACTGTGGTGTGAGGTTTAAGAAAAACCAGCATGCTGTTTTCACTTTTTAAATATTTATCCAAATGTATTGCATTCTTTCATGCAACAAATTTAACTTGAAATCTCAGAAATTTCTTCCTAAACAGTGAAAGCAGACATATACGCTGCTGTCTAAATACAGTAAAACTCTACTCCCAGTGTGTGCCCAGTTTCCTGACTCTATCCTCTCCACGCCACCTCTGTGTAGATCTGTTTTCATTTTCCTAAGTCAAACGTTTTTGGGAAGGCCCTGCTGCTTACAGTTGTAGCATAACAACTGTTACACAGCTGAGGACCCCAACTCAGAGAGTCTGAGAAAGTCTTCTGGGGATCTACTTTAGTGGGTATTGTCGTCGTGACCAATTCAAGCTTTTTTCTGCACTCCCCGTTTTTAGCAGATATACATCCTTTCTTGCAAACTGTTCCTAATTCTAGGCTGGTACAAGTACTCCTTCTATGAGGTGTACAATGTAACTGAGAACGAGAGAATTTTTTTTTGTAGCAGACTCAAAAGTTTGATGGCTTAAAATTTTTTAATTTGATTTATTTTTAACTTACCTTCACAGTATCCTTTTCATATGTGTAAGTCATAGTCCTGGTGTGGATTGGGCAATTTCCATAAACTTAATTCTTGCTGGTAATGTAGCATTTCATTCTTTCTTTGCTGAACATTTACTAGGGAGAGAAGTCTAATTGTTTTCCTTGATTTACCATATAAATACCTTAAGTAATCTATGAGGAAAATTACCCTTTGTCTTACACCTCCCAGTCCTCTGTAGCGTGCGAAGGCCATTAATAATTTCGAGTGTCCTTTATTGCCATATGGCATTAATAATAATAAATAGATATTTCTTCTTCTGTTTGACAAAAATTCAGATGAACTGAATGCAATCAGAATAGGTCATGCCTGAATTTTAAATAAAGATTTAGGAGGGAATAATTTGTCTTCTTAAATGTTTTTGAATTGTTGCTGCTCTGAATTGCTGTGAAGAGGCAGGAGCTTTCTCTCTTGAATGTTCTATCTGATCCACAGGCTGCAAAGCCTTTCATGTTATATAAAACTCCCTTCCATTCCCTGTTAATAAACTTAGCAGGAACAGTGTTTTTTTTTGCAAGGCTAGGTTAACAACCACTCCTAAGGTGAGATGACATAGCTCAAGTTTCCTTGGGTGTCAGCTCCACATCAGTTTTGGACTAGACACAGTGACTCGTGTGTGCTGTTGGATCTGTTCAGTAGAGCAAAGAAGAGTAACCAAAGAAAGCATGAGGGATATTTTGCTTCTCTTTAATAATTAGATTGAGAGTGTTGATTGTGGAACAGACTCTGAAATAGACCTTTTCCCCATAACTAGTACAAATGAAAAAAATGAGAATAAAAAAAGTTAATTTAGCCATTTTTTATACAAAGTTATATACATACCTTCACAGGAAAATCCCAGGAAAATGCACTGGCTTAAGAGGTAGTGAGATACTGAAGTGGTTGTCCAGCAGCTCTTGGAATTTTAGCAGTTTTTGGGTGAAGTTCAACAAGATGCTGAGCTCTCTCAGCTGAAGTAATCACCATCAGGCAAATCCCTCAACACTTTGCAAGTTCAGCCATGTTTTGAGTATTTATCATACTGACCCAAAATCTATGGCTTTGTGAACATCTGTACTCCAGGCAGTGAATATTCATAAATACAAATTTTATTCTAAAAGTGAAAGAACTTTTGTCCAATAATAAGATGAAAATATTTTTTTTTACATGCTCTTAAAATACTTACTCAGTCATTGAATTTCCATAGAAAGAAATATTCCTGTGTAGTCCTATTATCCTTTAATGAACATGTTTTACCTGACATATAGTTTGTTTTTACAGTTTAAAATGTGTTAAATTAAACACTTTTTAATTGACTGGTTGATTAATATTCAGTGGTTTTTAACCACAAGTTTTACTCAAACATTTTTTAAAAGATGATGTAGTGTCTACTAAAAACATTAAATTAAAACATTATTATTTTCCTCCTTGATTTCTGGCAAGAAGGACTACACTGAGCTGAATGAACTGATTTGTGACTAGGAAATATTTTCTGTTCCTGAAACTGTGCCAGACTCCAGATACAATGAAGAGTTTCTTGAACACAAAATCATATTTGTGCAAAACAATCTGGGAAAATGCAACAAGTACCTCTGTCACTTTTCACCACGTATTTAAAAAATGTGACTATTTTAATGCCCTTTGATGACTATTTCAATGTTTTCTATATGAGATCGCTGGCAAAAACATTTGTGAAAATGGCATACTGGGGGTGTCTACATAAAATAGACTTCAATATCTTAAGCAATCCCACTGGAAAACTTAATAAAAGAACTACAAATATCCTAAAGATCTGATACATTGCCAATGTTTAGATAGAAAGATCTCAATCACTTGCAGTTTAAAACAATTTAGTGAAAAAAAATATATCTACAGTGTAATTACGGGCTGTGATCAAATTAGTCACTTAGATCTCTTTCTGTGTACACTCCATAAAAAAATCGATGGAAGTGTAAGAAAGGAGGACCCACAAAGTATCTGCCTGATGGTTGCCAAAAGATGCCAGCAAAGATCCCGGCTAGGAGATTGAAGTAGTATAGAGGAACTCACAAATCTGCCAATTTTTATCAAGAAGTTATCATTGTGTTGATTTGTTTGAAAACATTATAGATTTGAGATGGAAAGTTGAGAAGGAAATGTTCTGCAAAGATTAATTTTTATTTTGATAAAAGGAAAACATATGGCACAAGGAACCACTTCTTTTAAGTGTGGCACATGATATGTCAACAACATCCTGTGAAGAAAAACAAACTCTTCACTTAGAGCTTTCCCTTTTACTTAGAAACATATTCTATTTTTACAGTCACTGCTGTGATACTTGTTGACTGTAGAAGATGAGCAAACAGTGGCAAAATTACTGTTACCTTATAATTCTTTGCATGAACTGTTATTTCATCTTTTGTGCAAATTGTGAGCTTTGTAATTATACAGTGATGAGGACATTTGATAATTTCTTTCCTTCTTTGTGGCTCTGAGAAGACAACAGGTAAGTAATATTCTCCTACAGCCTACTGCTTTCCAGGTATTTTTGCTTCCCGTGAGTATCTTCCAGTATTTTCCTCAGGTTGCTGCTTTTTCTAGACAAGGCATCAGTATACTCTTGTTCTGAAATACCACTGCATCTCTCAGGAAAGCTTGCTGTGTGACTCAGTTTTTTTGCTGCCTGAAGTTGGATATGCTGATTCTGAAGACTGCAAAAAGAAACAGCAGACTGAAGATGCACTTGTGGCTCCTAACAGTAGACTTCCACATCTTGAAGCTGTTTTCCTCTAAACATGAGGAACTTACTTCTTACTTGACAATGCAACAGCTCCTGTCTTACATTCATACATACATACATAACTATATGTCTATGTATGTATGTGTACAAGTGTACAGACGTATGCCTATATACGATTTTGACATTGTTGCAGTGCATCTCCTCCCTCTTTGGCTCCTTTAATTAATTGGGTGATTTTTCTTTCTGAAATATTCTATTGCAATCCTGAAAGTACAAACTTAATGCAGGACTTTAACACAATGTCAAATGGATTACAGTCTAGTTATTTTCTGAGCCACACAATTAAAAGGGATTTAACAGCGTTGTGGCCTACATTTGCTGTCCTTACTCGTTATGCAGGCTCCAATCATGCAGTGTATTCACTGGAGGTTATAGGGAAGGAAGGGCATAGCAGAGTAAGTCCTCAGATCTCAGAGCATGGTTGCCCTTAGGACATACTCTACTATAACGTGATGAAAAAGAAATATAAAATAATGTCAGGCAAAAGAAAGTGCAACAGCTCCTTGGGTGTTTAAATCAAGAGATTAGACACGACAAAATAGCCTCTAGGAGTGTGTTCATCTTTGATCTTTCTCAGACCCTGGGCTGCTTCTACATTTCTCTTGTTAAACTGCAAACAAGCAAAATCGATGGACTTCTTAATATCAAATCAGTTCCAGGATATAGTAATAAATGTTAAATAATTCCCTGCCCGCATATTGCTGCGTTGACTGAAGGGAAAACTACAGTTACAATATTTTTCACATGAGCTTGTAGACAGAAGCCAACTACTCAGTACATGTAGGACTGCTTTTAGAAGCACATAGAGCTGCATGGAGGCTTTTTGGCCTTGGAATGAGTCACGGTGGCTTGTGTAGCATCTTCTGCTGTACGGGATCAGCTCAGCTGATTGAGGAAATCAGAAAAGCACCGTGTAACTACTCAGACTGTTCCTAAGCAATACAGTTCAGAAGTAAAATAAGGCAAGACCCTGGAGAGAAGTAAAATGAGGCAAGACCCTGGAGTGCAATGAGAAGCAGCAGGAGGGAGAAAGGCAAATTGGGTACTAAAACTGTTAAATCACAGAAGAATGTGCCTGGCTTTGAAAACGTTGCTCTAAGATTTAGACAGTCATTAAAAGCAAATGTAGCGTGTTTTTAGTTTTTTTTTTTTCAATAAGAAATTTTATAAGATTAAGTTAAAATAGAGCCTCCTGTACTTACCCACTAATTTAACTTTCATAAAGCACTCTAGAAACCATGCTTCCTTCTGCTTGTTCTCTGGAGTCAGTGACCCTCACAGAGAGCTAAACATAACGTTCTACATAGCGAAAGTATGGAAACATGTTTCAAATACATGATATGCTATTGGATTCCTTATTCTGAAGCAGATAGTGTGATAAAATATATAGTAAAAGATACACTTACATGTACAGTATGTGGTATTGTATATATAGAAGCAAAAAGTGAAAATTTCTTTTAATTGCAGCACTGTTGAGTAAGGAATCTAAATGCAACTACATCTTATACATATATCATACAAGATCTGCTTGTTTGCTTTTTTTTTCTGGCATTGAGTAACTTTATGTTTGCAAACATAAGCTCCAACCAAAGTTTTGTGTACTTCTGATTTTGTTCACTTATGTAGTACTCCTATTCTGTATAGGTACTCCATTAAAACTATCCAATGATAAAGACAATAATTCAGAGATTGAAGTTTACAGCTTGATAGTAGGCTAGATTAATAGGCATGTGTTGCATTAAAGCAATTAATGAGTAGTAACACTAAAGATTGCTTTTGAATCTGACTACAGTTTTTTGTTAATTATAACATAAAAAAAGAGATTGCTTAAAAACCAAACGAAACCAAAATAACAAAAGCACATGTTTGTATGACTGTTATAAACTTTTTGCTGTGCCCTTTTCAGAACCAGAAAACATTGACTAATACAGAAATCAGAAGTGCTGCTTTCATCAGATGACGAAGATTTGTAGTTATGTCTTTCAGGGCCCCAATCCAACAAATCACTTAAGAGCACGGTAAAAGTTAAGCTTATGCTTAAGAGCTTTTCTGGATCGGGGCCTGAGATAGGAATACTCACATCTCATGACTCAGAAACATAAGTTAATTTTCTTAAGAGCTGTTAGGAAATTTTTTACCCTAGTCCAGAAAAGAGTTATGCTAGGTTGTCTGGCCTGAGTTACTCCCCTTATCCTAAGTAGCAGTTCCTGACTACTGTGGGAGAAAGGATGTTGTGCTTGGTTGGGCAGATAACTTGACATTGTGTTGCATATCCTACACTGTTCATAAAGTAAAACTTGATGTGTTCCTATGCAGTGTGGCTCTCAACCGCTTATAGAATAGCTCAATTGAGAGCAATATCAACCAAGAATCTTAGCTGAGACTTTGGCAACACATAATCATAATGATAGTGAGTTAAACGTAGATATTCAAGGACGAAAAACCCTCACAAGTTTTCTAATCAAATCTTTGCCAAACTGTTGCATGTAAATTCTTGTTAGTCTGAGGAAATTTAGTTTGTTTCAGTAGTAGTATAGCATTATATCTTACTGTTCAACATTTCTCTTTTCATACATGTTATTAACAGGAGTTTCATGAGAAAATTGTGTCTACTGATGTTAAAAACAAAGCCTCTCTTAATTTCATTGGGCATGATTTCACCTTGAGAACTTTTATTTTGAGTGCCTTTCTTCTAAGCAAAAAATAGAATGTGTATCTCAAAAAGAAATAGACTGTAACAAAAATTTCCAACCCAGAACCAATATTCCAGACAACTAAAAAAACCTTTAAATTTCTTTCTCCCTTTCATGATTTCCCCATTATTCACATTCTCATTTTCAGAAGCTTGAAAAGAAGAATTTAGCAACATGAGCTAGAAATCATCAAAGAGGTAGGCTGAGAATGGAGGAATTTCAGAAATACACTGGCACTACAAGACAAACTTTCGATCTGCTGCTATGTACAGCCTGGTTTTAAACATCTAGTTTAGTCTTAAATAGCTCCAAATCTACAGTCCTATATATTTGGTCAACAGTAAATCACTCAGGTGGTACTTACTCCGTTTCCAACAGAGAATTTTGTGTACGTATCAGTCTGATAAAATTTTCTCAGTAAGGTACTGTGTAATTTCCCTTTTATCGTCTTCTTAATATTAATTCTATTTGAATACATCATCCTGGAGAAGTCTTGAAAGTGGGAGGTTTTATTCATTCCTTTCCTTAGTGTTTCTCACAGCTGTGTATATAAAGATGATTTAATAATTTAATAAATTAGCTGCATTGGAGTTTAATTACTGTAATGTTTTTTTTTTCCTGAATTCCAACCAATAATTTTCTGCTGTTGTGACATACAGAGATGAACACTGTAGATAGGTTTTAGTTTTTTAAAGGTAGGCTCCAGAAAATGCTACCAGAAATTTGCCTTAGTTTCTGTCAATTTAAAACAGAATGAAAAATTTTTAGATGTAGAAAAAAAAATATTTTCTTTTTGTTATTAAACCAAAGGGTAATACTTACCACAATATTCTGTTCTTCAGTGGAAACTGAAGGGAATTTTTTAAGTAAATGAACCAAGAAGAAGCGTTATTCTTAGAACATTTAAGTTGACATACACCTAGAAAGAGTTATTGCTTGTTAGTACACTGTGCCTCAAAAGTCAATTTCCCTTTCACAGGCAAATGGAAAGTAAATCACTTTATGCCACTTTGCTGAGAGTAAGGAATGTTTAGAATAATAATGTCAATATAGCATGATACTTTCCCTTCCATCAACTCTGATGTCATGTTGGATACTATGTTATTGTGTTATAGGTTCCAAGATGAAATGATTGACATATGAATCATTTTCACTTTGACCGAGGAAAAATTTGAAAATGATAGGCTTGTCTAAAGGATTTCTCTTCAGAGTAACAGAAAGTGTAAAACAATCTAAAAGTATTCTTTTAATGATGCCTTTTTATATGCAGTGCAACTCAGGAAAACCATGACCTAGTACTATACTGTGAATTATGCTTAAATGTAACATTAATGAAGCATGTGTATTTGCAACGAAAACTGACAGTAATATAGGTGCCCAGTGTCTAAAAACCTGTGCTTTAATACATCAGATATATTTGATGTGGCAGTTACCACTTAAAAAATAAATATTTACCAACAGCTTGTTCTGTGATTGTTTTTCCTGATACTTATAAATAATAATGTCTAAGGCCCCAATTTTGTGACAGGTCTCAGGAAAGAGATCCTGTACAGGGTGCTGAATGCTTTGTGGTTTTTGTGTTACTTTAGGGTGTTGTTGCACATCACCAGCAACCCTGCCTTTTCTAATATGTTCCCGCAATAAAATAATCTGCCCTAGAAACAGTAAGTTTCTGCTTCTTTGGACTATGCCGTTTTGGATGGTTTTCTCTTGGCAGGGTGTGAATAATGTTGACAGATCAAATGGAATTACCTAAAATGAGAAGCAGAAGAGCTCAGACCAACGCCCAGCTATTTCTAATCAATAACTCTCACACCCAGCTGATTCAAACTGGAAAAATGTATTTTTCACATGTACTGAGGAGGAGCATTTCCTCAATTCAGTGCAACATGCTTCTTATTATGTAGCAAACAAGGATTTAAAGGGTCAAATAATCAAAGATTTTCTTCTCTGAGTCACCTTTTAAATCAGCTTTACAGTAGATTTACATCACCTGTGAATATGAAGCAGCAGAGTAAAAACAAGCCCCTCTGATTTCCAAACCATAATAATTTAAAGAGCTATAATTCATATTTAATGAAGAAGAAATGGTAGAAAAAGCATCCATAAGCATTTAGCAAGAGACTCTGTGAACATTAAGTTTTTATCTTCTGCTAAAAGCCCTTCACCCTATTCTTTCATTGTATAGGCTGATGCCACATGTTTAGAGGAAGTTGGGTATTTTTTAGAATGTTTCTATAAAAAAGCTAATATTAGAAATAAATGATGGTTTAGATTTAGATGGTATGGCTGGAGAAGTTCCTGGAATGTATAAAGAATGCTTGTTTTAATCAGGAATGTTATTTATTGCAAACAGAATAAGAAACAATACCAAGTCTTTATGTCACTAACCCTGATGATAAAGAATAGAACTTACCAGACAACCTCCCCTTTTTATGTAACTACTAAATTAGGGGATGAAAGAAACACAGTGAATATGGTTGAATTTCATAAGGCATTGGTAAAGCATAATGAAATCTTATTCTCACAACTGATTTAGGTCTGCTTGAGTACAAACATCAGAATGTGCTGTGCAGTCTAAAATAAATGTTACTGAGCAAAGTATTGTGAGTCTGATGGGGAATGATAGGACCTGAATTGATTAGAGTCTTATTTTAAAAACCTCAACAGTAATCTGGAGAAGAGTGTTGCCAATTACAGGTAACAGGGAGGAGTTAAATGCAACTGCAGTGGCACAAAAATCATTCAAAGGAGACTTGAAAAAATAATTTGAAAGAATAAAATCATTAAGGAAGGTAAATTAATACGTCTAGAGAACACAAGCTTCAAGTGGAGAAATAAAGTTTGTGTGCAGCTAAATGTGCCTGGTAACAGCAAGAGATATCTGGTTGCTGACAAGCTGTGGAATGGCACTGCTACGGTAGGTTATTCTTATTCCTGTGTCTGTGGTCCAGTACAACTGTGAAGGAGGCACTGTACCTGAGCTGGAAACTGCCACAGCTAATGAAGAGGAAGTGCTAGTGAAAAAGGACATCTCCCTTGAACTCTCTGGCATGGAAGACTTTACAGCCTTTGTTTTGAGGAGCACCAGTGTCTAACCACAATTTCTCCCAGTGTCTATTGAAGCTCTTTGTCTCAGAGTTCTGCCTACCTCATTGGAGCTGCCTAGTTAAAAAGCAATTCAGTGTCCAGATCAACCTGTGTGAAGGTTGAAGCTGGACTCTATATCTTCTGTATTTTTTCTCCCATCTCCTGCCTACAATGAAACTGTTCTAAGCACAAACTAGGTTATGCTGTCAGTTTGTCCCATTGAAGTTATTACATTTGTTGTCAGTCAATTAAATATTCATCGAGGCATAGAAAAAGTATAAGAATGACCTTTGGTGTTGACAGAGAGCTGGGATGAAAAGCACCTGTGAGTGAGGCAAGATACATGTATTTAAACATTGAGTGATCTTGTTTTGGAAGGGTGATGATCTTGAATTATGCAGAAGGATAAGGGTATTAAAATGAACATAATTTATCTAAAGAGAAATTATTAGAAAAGGCTCCAAGAGAATGTATCAGCCCGCTGATAATATACCAACAGAGGTGGTTAAAATGATGGGGCAATTAAAATTAAAGGTAGAAAAACACAGCAATAGAGAAATATTTCTGATTTGTGAGCACACCAATTTACCATACTTTGTTTTCAAATATAAATGTATTTATGATTAGAGTCAGTGAATTTCACTGTATTGAAGAGGTACTTTGCTACCTACATGAGTTCGGGATTCAGCTATGGTGCCCACTCAAAAGTTGAAAGAATGACTGTTCTGGTTGTGATCAAAGGTCATAATATGCAGTGCTTGATGGTAATTGGTAGCAGAGGAGGAAAAGCATGCAAGAATAAAACAAATGATATGCATTCCTAAAATTTAGGTGATCAATGAGGTCATCAAGCAGAAAGACTAAGTTAAGTAAAAATAGTATTATGACAGCTGAGGAATTCCATATCCAGTTCTTCTGTACCAGTCATGATTTTATATACTTCCATTGTACCTCTTCTCTGTATTCTGAGCTGAAAAATCCTTGTTTACTTAGGTCTTTCTTTGCTGTAAGGTTCTCCATATTACTAATCATCTTTGTCACATTATGTGCAGCTTTTCTATTTCTGTTTCTATTATTTGTATTCTCAGTTGGAGGGACTGGTGTTTTCACAGAATTCAAGATATAGGTGCATAATTTTATTTTCTTTATTTCTTTATTTTCCTTTTAAAATAATTTCTAATATTCCTTCTACCTCTTGATCAATGAGCTGACATTTTGAGAATATTCCCCACTTTCTTGAGAGGTAAGAGCAAGTCATAGCTCCATGGTTGCAGCTATTCTTCTCAGTATTTATATGAAATGAAGTATAGTTCTTGTTGGACACAAAACCCCAAAACATCTATTAAAGTAGAGCAGTTTGTCCTCTTTAGCAGTTTTTTCCTAAGAAAGTGTAGAGACTGAGTCATCTTGGACACTGAAATATCTTTTCATCCAGTGTAATTTCTGGTAAGCAGTTTTTCAGTCATTTTGGGGTGAGAAGGGTGGAAAGGAGATTCCTAATGTGAATAGTGCTGCTACTGGCCATGCATCATGTTATGCAGGTAACTTCTCAAGTGCCAAACTCATTGACAATCTAAGAGTGTGTATGATTCAATAACATATCTGTGATTTGCAATTTTTTTCCATGATTTCATTCTACACAATATGGAAACAGTATGAAATTAAAATCCATTGGGATTATATGAACACTAGGAAAAACATGATTCAGAACTTCCCCTTTCCTGATGTTGTTTATTTACTTCTGGAGCTCTAGCTATTTTTCCAAGGATTTTAAACTATTAAAAACATGAATACTGCATACTTTTCCCACAGCAAGGAAATTAATTCTCATCAAGTGGAAACTACATGTTATTCTGTGCTTTGAATACTGCAATAATGAAATCCCCAAAGTGGCAGTGTTGGAGGGTTTATCATTCATAATAATGGGTAAACCAGACAATTTTACAGAAGTCTCGCCTAATTTCTTAACACTGCCCTATTAAGTGTTAGCCCTGTGGCTAATTACAGTGAAGTTATTGATTTTGTTATTGATTCATATAAAATGTATAGGATCTACTTGTTTTTATTACATTCCTACCCTGCTTTTAACTTTTCCTTAAATATATTATTATAGGTTTCTTTGTGTTTGTTTACTATTCTAAAAAGGATAGGTTTACTAAAAACATAGAGTCCTCAGATTTATGCAAATAAGTACAAATGCTTAGATTTGGCAAGTAGTATTTTATGTATTTAGGTATGGAAGCAATGAAATAGTGGCTTCTTGGACATTTAATGCATGCATATACTACTGTGGTAATCTTATTTGTAGGTACATTTGGGATAATTGAAGAAATACCAATGTATCTCTCTTACATGTTTGTAATTGGAAGTGGTGGTGTCCTCCAATTTCAACAATTTTCCTTGGCACACAATGTACTTTTGTGGAACAAGAAGCACTGTACCATAAATATGGCTCCTGGACCAACTGAAAGTAAAGAAGGAAGCCTACAGAGGGTGGAAGTGGAGACAGGTAGCCTAGGAGGACTACAAAGAGGCTGTGTGAGTGGCCAGGGATCAGGTGAGGAAGGCTAAAGCCCTGATGGAATCGAATCTGGCCAGGGATGTCAAAAAAAACCAAGAAAGGGTTCTATGGGTATGTAGGGGACAAAAGAAAGTCCAAGGAGAAGGTAGGCCCCCTCCAGAAGGAAACGGGTGTCCTGGTTACCTGGGACATGGAGAAGGCTGAGGTACTCAATGACTTTTTTGCCTCAGTCTTCGCTGCTAAGGGCTCTTGTCTCACCACCCAAGCTGTGGAAGACACAAGCAGGGACTGGGAGGATGAAGAACTGCCCACTGTACTGAAAGAGCAGGTTTGGGATCATCTAAGGAACTTGAAGGAGCACAAGTCTATGGGACCTGATGAGATCCATCCGCGCGTCCTTAGGGAGGGAACTGGCAGATGAAGTTGCCAAGCCACTGGCCATTGTATTTGAGAAGTTGTGGTGGTCTGGTGAGGTCCCCGATGACTGGAAGAGAGGGAACATAACTCCCATTTTTAAAAAGGGGAGCAAGGAAGACCTGGGCAACTACAGGCCGGTCAGCCTCACCTCTGTGCCTGGCAAGGTCATGGAGCAGATTCTCCTGGAAACCATGCTAAGGCACATGGAGAGCAAGGAGGTGGTTGGTGACAGCCAGCATGGCTTCACCAAGGGCAGATCATGCCTGACCAATTTGGTGGCCTTCTATGATGGGGTGACAGCATCGGTGGACAAGGGACGAGCAACGGATATCTACCTGGACTTGTGCAAAGCCTTTGACACTGTCCCGCACGACATCCTTCTCTCTAAACTAGAGAGACATGGGTTCGATGGATGGATCACTCGGTGGGTAAGGAGTTGGCTGGATGGCTACACTCAGAGAGTGGTGGTCAATGGCTCGATGTCCAAGTGGAGACTGGTTACGAGTGGAGTCCCTCAGGGGTCATTGTTGGGCCCAGCCCTGTTCAACATCTTTGTCGGCGACATGGACAGTGGGATAGAGTGCACCCTCAGCAAGTTCACTGATGACACCAAGCTGTGTGATGCCATCAACACGCTGGAAGGGAGGGATGCCATCCAGAGGGACCTGGACAGGCTGGAGAGGTGGGCCCATGCCAACCTCATGAAGTTCAACCAGGCCAAGTGCAAGGTCCTGCACCTGGGTCATGGCAATCCCAGGCACAAATACAGGCTGGGCGAAGAATGGATTGAAAGCAGCCCTGAGGAGAAGGATCTGGGAGTGATGGTGGACGAGAGGCTCAACATGAGCCGGCAATGCGCCCTTGCAGCCCAGAAGGCCAGTCGCATCCTGGGGTGCATCAAGAGGAGCGTGGCCAGCAGGTCGAGGGAGGTGATTGTCCCCCTCTACTCTACCCTGATGAGACCCCACCTGGAGTACTGTGTCCAGTTCTGGAGCCCCCAACATAAGAAGGACATGGACCAGTTGGAGAGGGTCCAGAGGAGGGCCACGAAGATGATCAGAGGGCTGAAGCACCTCTCCTGTGAGGACGGGCTAAGAGAGCTGGGGCTGTTCAGCCTGGAGAAGAGGAGGCTCCGGGGAGACCTAATAGCGGTCTTCCAGTACCTCAAGGGGGCCTACAGGAAAGATAAGGAGAGGCTGTTCAGTAGGGCCTGTTGTGATAGGACGAGGGGTAATGGTTTTAAATTAGAGGGAGGTAGATTTAGATTGGATATTAGGAAAAAAATTTTTACAATGTCAGTTGTAGAACACTGGACCAGGTTGCCCAGAGAGGTGGTGGATGCCCCATATCTGGAAACCTTCAAGGTCAGGCTGGACGGGGCTCAGAGCAACCTGATCTGGTTGGAGATATCCCTGCTCCTTGCAGGGGGGTTGGACTAGATGACCTTTGAACCCTTCCAACTTTCCAACCTTCCAACCCTAACCATTCTATGATTCTATAAAGTCAGTAAAGTGAAATGTGCAAAAAATGTATTCCAAAATAAATCTCAAATTATTTGCTATGTAGATTGGATTGTTTATGTGTTGTTACAATATGCAGATGTTCAAGAAAGGTTCAATAAAAAGTGGTAGAACAGACATTGTTTCACTTGTAGTAGCTTTTAACAAAGTCCCTTTGAAAGAATTAAAAATGTTAGAGTACAAGATCGTCTAAAACACAATATTTCTTTAGAAAATGACACACAAGAGAAACAATTTCTTAATGTAAGTGGAGACAGTTCATATTTTTAAGCCAACACTTTGCGTCACAGCTTTTTAAAATGTAGGATTTAAATTAATGGGAGAAAAAGTACCCACCAGTGCAGAGCTAAATATCTATTCATAGTTCCAAAACTGTGCATTTCCCATGGCTATTGCAAATCCTATTGCTCTGTGTAGAAATGACTGCTTAAGTCTCTAACTAGCCATTAGCATAGAAAATAACTCATTCTGGGCATGCGATTATTTCAAGAATAATGGTATTATATGCAAGTTCCTACTTTTATTCAGACCTGAGGTTTTCTTTCACATTTTTGTCTTTCACATGATTACTGATGCAGCAATAATAAGAAAATCAAATTTCTGGTAAACTGCCTGTTTTTTTTCCTAATTCAGGAACTACTGGACTCATTATTTCCAATCAAACCTTACAGGCTGTAGAATTCAATATGTCTTCTAAGGTTATTCAAATAAAACACAGTCAGCATCAAGCATGATGGGAGTTTTATGACTTTTGTGCACATTAAATGGCTTTTGCAGCAATTCATGTCGTTGACCTCTAGCAGAACCATTGGTGAGAGGTTGATTGCTCACTATAGAGTTTCTGCTACTATGTCTAGTAAAAGGCAAAACAGACCTGCTGTGAATAAATGGTTTGTTTTCTGTTCCTTGCAAGGACTGGAAATCTACATATCCATAGTGTTAAAGGATGGTGTTTCAGAACTGAGGTGAAGTTGGAGACATATTGAACTACTTTTCTACTTCCCTCTTCATTTTCCTGAAAAAAAAAGAATGGAAATGTACTGCAATGTGTGTCAAGTTCTGTGAGAGACTGTGTCGAATGTTTGTCTCAACATTGTCAAAGCGTCAAACCATCACCTAACAACGGTACATCAGTCAAACCGTAGGACTGGAGTCTTCTTGTTTTCTTACAGGATGATTCTGCTATCTTGCAAGCTAGTCAAGCCACAGGACTGGAAGTTTCCTGTTTTTTCCTCCTATTTTCCCGCAAACCTGAATGCAGAGCTGATTCTGCAAAATTTAGCCTTACCCCTACGTGTGAGCCCAGACTCAGGCCAGAAAGGCAGAGGGGCCCAAAGACGGTATTGGGCATGTGTATCACCACCAGGTGAGGGGTGTGGCCAAGCAAACCTGCTCTTGGAATATGTGACGTGAATAAGATGAATGATAAAAGGACAGAAACCACCAAGATCAGACGGAACATTTCCCCCACTGAGTCAACGGGACTGTGGGGACTCCCAGCTCCATGGCGGTAGCTATTGCAACTGAAACTCTTTTCCCTCTTTCCTTTCTTTCTCTTCTTTCTCTTGCATTTCATAGAATCATAGAATGGCTAGAGTTGGAAGGGACCTTCAAAGGTCATCTAGTCCAACCCCCCTGCAAGGAGCAGGGACATCCCCAACTAGATCAGGTTGCTCAGAGCCTCATCCAGCGTGGCCTTATGTTGGGGGCCTTATGTTGGGGGCTCCAGAACTGGACGCAGTACTCCAGGTGGGGTCTCACCAGGGCAGAGTAGAGGGGCAGAATCACCTCCCTCGACCTGCTGACCACACTCCTCTTGATGCAGCCCAGGATGCGACTGGCCTTCTGGGCCTCAAGGGCGCATTGCCAGCTCATGTTGAGCCTCTCGTCCACCAAACTTCTTGTCGGGCTAATAAAGTTACCTGACACTTGACTCCATTTTGAGTCTTAATTCTGTTCCCGAGAATACGAGCAAAACCACGCTCTGGTGTGTGAGGATGGTCTAGCTGCCCCTAGCCTCCCAGACTCATCTGAGGTCGGCTAGAACACAAGGGGGCATTCCTCTCATCTGAAATCGGAGCGTGACAAGTTCTAATGATCCTTATGTTTTACTATTTCAAGACTTCTATGATACTGTCATAAAGGTACAAGTCTCTTCTGTGAGCATTTACACCAAAATGTATTGCTCTTTGTAAATTTTTTTTTCATCAAAAACATACATGATAATGTATTTACTCTGTAAAACTTATTTTAATTAGATATATCTCATAAAAGCAATGACTTGCTGAAATAATGTTCTCATCTGGACAAATGTATAGCATACCCTTGTATGTCACCAAAAAAAGCCAGTCTTGCTATAATTCAGGCACACAGATACCAGACAAGTAAAATAATCTAAAATCCTTTGTGATGATTCTTATGGATATTATCCTGAATTGCAATAATTTGAGAACATCTTCCTACAGTGGGGAACTTGTTGCTGTTTTGCAATTTGTTTTGTTTTTTTTTTCTCTCCCCTCTAACAAGGAATAAATCAAGAAGAAATTAGAGTCAGTTACGCAGCACTTCCTGAGCTTCAGAAATGAAATAACTGCTTAACCTGAAATTTGCTAAAAAAAAAAAAATAGTTAGTAGATTTCCAGGATAAAAATGAGAAAATGGCTGAACTTTAGACAGTAAGTATAATTTATACAACAGCAACTGAAGCCCCTTTCCAGCACGTCTTGTGCGTTTGGTGGTGGCACAGTTCCAGGCAGCTCTCTCATGTCAGATAATTGGAGAAAGGATATTTACACATCCCTGTAGATTAAGGTGTAGTGGAGAACACATAGAATGAATGACTGTCCATATGTTTACTATTTTCCAGTTGAATCTGTTGTGACACTGGTTTTAACAATTTTCTGTCTGTTTTTTGGGTGACTTTCACTAAGATAGTTATGTACATGGGCCTATGAACCCCCACATCCTTGTGCACTGATAAAAATGTTCTTTGTGTAGTGTTGTTTGTGTTCAAGGATTTAAAGCTCTTAGTACCTGTGTATGAAGAAATATTTGTTTTCGAAATACTAAAAATAAGATGAGAGAGGTCCATTTACTAAAGGATTGCATTTTTATCTGCTGTTTAGTTGACATGAAGGCAAAGAGACCTTGCAAGACACAAAAGTGGAACATCTGAGTCACTGAGTACAAGCTCTAATAACTCCTGAAGAACATTCAGCTGCTAATTTTAGGGAGTCTGTCACATGCTGTAGCAAAGAAATGTGATGAATCATAACAGTGAATAATATCTGGTACTCAAACAGCATATTTTATCTGAGGATCTCAAAGTATATTACCAATATTTAATTATTTAAGTCTCACAACATCCTAGAAAGGTAGGTAAGTATTAATTTACTTTGCAGTAAGTTAGTTCTCTTAGAAGAGGATTTGAAAGATGCTGTTACAGCTCAGTAAATATACTTACGATAGCTTGAAAACTCTCACTTAGGCAGGTCTTGACTTTCAGTCTGTGGGGTGAAAAATCCTCTGTTGGTACATGAAACAAATGAAAACTTTTTGGAGTAGGATTTTGGAGATATGTAAAAAGAAGGAGAGCCTTTTTCAAAGAGAGAAGTTGGAGATGGATGAAGAATCAGGTCTTCCTTTCCTCTGCTAATTTCCCCAGCATTCAGCCAGAATTTTTTAATTGTATTCTTGAGAGTATTGTTTTTCCTAATATTACCAAACAGTGATATTTCTGAAGTTCACTGACAGATACACACAGCAAGTTCAGCTGGGTTTCAGGCCAATTTTATAGATTATCACTTGGATCCATCTGAATTGAAAGGATAATTCTGATCTTCATCTGTTTGTTAGCTAAAAACCTGCTGTAAATGACTATTTCGTATGCCATCAAATAGATTCACTGACTTATTTCACTTAAGGGTATACACAATCCCATCTTCTGATCTTTGCTTGTCCTGCTTCACCCTGCAGACTACTTTGTGAGCACTTCTTGGTAGAATGCAGTTTAATGAATTCTTGCTGGCCCTGGCTCTTGATAAGCATATTTTATATGGGATTACTGTGGTAAGTTTGCTGGACTCTCTTTTTCTAGCCTACTCAACAGCCTTTTCAGTTGCACTTTTGGCTCCCGGATATGCCCTGTTACTCTCCTAGAATGCTCTTCTGTGACCTTAGCGATCTCAACTAATCTGTAAGATGTAACCCAGCAATAAGCTCTTGCTTAGAGGCATAATGTTTCCTGGAATTACCAGCTTTTTTTTCCATCAGGCAAAATGAAACATTACTTAAACATAAGAATATGTTCCCCAATGCGCTGTCCTACAGTTTAATACAAATAAATGCTAATCAAATTTGAATTATTAATGAACAATATTTTTAGCTTTTTATAAAAACTTCTGTGAGGTTATTTTCATTACAAAGCTATTCTAGTGTTTTCTAATACAAGAAAAAAAAGTCACAATATAGTAGAAAATATGATATTTTGGCTGTAATAGCACTCACTTATTTCCTTTTTCTTCTCTCTAGCTGCAATGGATGATCAGACAATATGCATGTTCAATTTCCTTTGTAATTTTGTGTCCAAAAAACCAAAATATGTTCGTGTTGTGACTTAAGAGTTCTGTTCTTATTTGAAAGTACACTGACCAAACCCGTAAATTGCATATTTTATGAGCAGCCTTGTACAAATTGGTGTGTATGATGGAGAGTGGCTTGATTTCAAGTGTCTCCCACATATACTTCCTCCCAGTGTAGTCAGAAACAACAAAAACAAATCAGGTTTGTTTGGTAGATTTAAAAAAAAAAGTTCCCTAATTATAGTAACTTGTATGCCATCATGATATTAGTGACTTTGGACTATCTAATGGTATTTAGGTCATTCTGACGGAAATAGAAGGTCTTAAGATCTTGAGTTTGACAAATCTAGCTAATTTTGTTAATTTTAGACTGGATGTAACCCAGCAATATTGAAATTTAGTCTTGAATATCTTTTCATGTGTAATCTATATGCAGAACATGTGAGATGAAAAGAAAATTTAGGTTTTGTGAAAAAATCAGCTTTAAAGACCTCTGTTTCTCCTTAAATGATTATTTCCACATTTTAGTTTAAAGAGGAGCTCAGTTCAGACAGCTTTAATTCAGAATATCAAGGCTTACACAAGAAACTCCATTTTCAAATCTCTCCTCTGCTAAGTTTGAAAGCCCTAATTACTTAGGGTTTCTTTCTGAGACCTTCCTGGTGAAATATTTGAAGAAGCAGATGTATTTTACTGAAATCTTTGTCTTTTAGAAAAAAATAAATTGGTAATTTTTTTTTAACTACTTAGGAAGTAGAGCTTTTTTTTTTTTCAAGTAAATATATTTACTAAATTAATGCTGTATACTGATTTCCCTTTACATTTCAGAAATCTGATACATGACAAATATCTGTTTATTTTTTAAATTTAGCCCTTTAAAAAGACTTGTGGAACATAAAAGATTCTTGAGAAGATTAAACTAGCTGGTGGAAAATTCTCCTTTTAAAAGCTGTAACTTCCCTGATCAGCTCCAGAGATTTTACTGATGGTCTGAACTTGAAAGCATCTGCCTTTGCTTTTGCAAGGTAGTCTGCTCTAATTGTACTCCACAGGCCAATGGCCAGAGGAAATCCAGTCACAGGAATAAATTGCAGTGTCCTGTAGTATATCAACCTATCCACTGAGACGAACTTCAAATATCCTCAAAAGATGAAAAAAAAAAACCTGAGAGGAGATATCAAAAAAAAAAAAAAAAACCCAACAAAAAACCAACCCCAAAATCTGAGAAATCTATTTTTTTAAAAAGTTCTTACATGTTATTTCTTATCTAGCACTATCATAATGGCTTAGATATAGAGTAGGATACGTAGCCAAGTTCAGAAACAAATCCCAGCTGATACACTGCTAGCACGCCTGAAAACCTGAGAAAACTGGTTATTACCTGTCTGTTTACTCTGCTTTGGCCAGTAGGTACGTTGGACTGAAACACCCAACATATGATGAAGAATGTAGGAAGAGTGGGCTGTGGCTGAGTAGAAAAGTTAGCAAATTCACAAACACATAACCCTTCCATTTCAAATGCTTAGGCATGAAACTGTTGGGGCAGGTTTTTCTTCACTAAACCCCAAAGCAAGGCAAGAATATTTTCGGTAAATTTTTATGGCTTTGCAGATTGCAGCTCTTTTGGGTGTTGGCATGGTTTTGTGAGTTTGCTATAACTGGAGTATTTATTTAGCTTTGAAAATAAATGCTTTGCAGAAATGATTTGCTTATTTTACAGGTAGAGTGAGAAATATACAGCCTGGAAAGTTAGATCACGTCCCTGACTTCATTTAACACAACCCTTAGCCACAACGGCCTTCCAGCATTAGTACTGGTTAATGGGAAAGTGAGTATTAATGTGTGGTGTGCCAAATGTGTCTGAAAGATGTGTTCAGTCCCCCAGCAAAAAGAAAAAAGTTCTACATTCCTGTCTCATACACTGAATACTTGGAGACTTAGGGTCAAAACCTACTTAAGTCACCTCTGAAAAAAAAGTGTCATGATCTCAATATTATAATTCATTTGGTTTGTTATAATTTGTCTATAATTTTTATTTAAGAATAACAAGAATTGTCATGCTGAGATTAACATTAAAGTACATTGTCAGAACAATATGAAACAGCTATTGTGTATTAAAATTAAAGTCCCTAAAACTTTATCACTCCACACAGAATGTCTGTGAACCAGCTAGTCTGCTATATACCTTTAAAATCTCATTTTAGTGGATGATACATGTAGTGAAATCTGCAGCACAAAGCTGAACCTTATCCAGACTGTGCTATTCTAGGGCAAAAGAGAATTTTAGTAGTTGAGTTCTAGCAGAATTCATTATTTTGTTTCATTGCAAGACACTAACTCAAAAGGCAAAGTCTTAATAAGAGCTTGAAAACGTAGGAAAAAAAATTCTGTCTGATCAGCTCTGCGCAAAATTTCCTAAGATCTAGGAAGAGGTACACCTCAAAGAAACTACTTTTTATATTTAATGAAAAAGAAAGTCAAGGTTTTCAGTGAGATTAATCCATTAGAGCACTTATAAAAGATGGATAAAACACGAAGAATCCCTCCTTCAAGAAGATATTGCAAGGAATTTTACCTGGCCCTTCCACATTTTAGAAAATGATATAAACAACTATTAAAAACTAGTGTTTTCTATCTGAGAAATATTTTATGATTAATAGAGTTGAATTGCTCTTCAGAAGAAATCTTGAGCAAACGATTTCTGAAATACAATACTCTACAAGTTTGCTTTTGCTACACCTTAGTTCAGGAGAAATCTCTCATTAGGTTGAGGAAAGCATTGACTGTTTTTTTAGCTGACTACATATATTATACATACTAACATAATGGTAAAATCACACACATATATTTTAGCCTTTTATTGAGGTTATCTTTTCCTTAAAATAAATTAGAAGATTTTTGGTACCAAAACTACTTATGACAGTTTTGACTTGCAACTTATCTAGTATTGACTTATTGTTCTGAAAACGCTATACAATTGGAAGAAGAAAAAAGGTACTCTGTAAACATTGTTTTTTACAGAGAAAATTATTATTGTCTCATTAGTCAGAACCGATCATAACACCTGACTGTAAAGACAGTATTAAATAATTAAAAGAAAAACACTTATTATGTGTTGTGGTTTTGCTTAGTGAGGGGGGCCTAAGGTGGTAGCTTCTGTAGGAAATTGCTAGAAGTTGCTCCCCTTTGTTCAGTGGACTCGACTGGGCCTAGGGCGGACCCACTGCTGGCCAAGGCTGAGCCGATTGGGAGCAGAATGTCCTGTGATAGCGCCTCTGCGATAACGTATTTAAGAAGGGGAAAACAGAAAAAAAAAGAGAAGAGAAGATGTGACGAAGCTGAGCAAGGGCAGAGGCCCAGAGGGGGAGGCGCAGGCCTCCGGGGCCTTGCAGGCCTC
>WHYT01012288.1:38525-97385 GCA_009806455.1 Tetrax tetrax
GCCAGCCCGTTGTGAAGAATGAACTTTTCTTGTGAGAGAAACAGCTGCAAACACCAAGGTCAGTGAAGGAGGGGGAGGAGTAATGCGGCTCCTGGCCAAGATTCCCCTGCAGCCTGTGGTGATGACTATGGTGGAGCAGGTTGTCCCCCTGCAGCCCATGGAGGTCCGCGGAGGAGCAGAGATCCACTTGGAGCTTGGAGCCCGTGAAAGACCCCGCACCGGGGGAGGTGGATGCCTGAATGCGGCTGTGGCCCGTGGAGGGCCTGCTGGGACAGCCGTTCTGGAGAGACTGCACCCCGTGAAAGAGATAACCTACGCCGGAGCAGTTTAATGAAGGACTGTGGCGTATGGGTGGGACCCCACACTGGAGCAGGGGAGGGATGTGAGGAGTTCTTCCCCCAACTGTGAAGCAGCAGCGTAAAACAACGCGTAATGGATTGACCGCAACCCCCATTCCCTCTTCCCCCCTGTGCCACTCGGGGGGAAGGTAGATAATGTTAAGCTCGGGAAGTGGGAGGGGTGGAGGAGGTTTTCTTGTTTCTCTGTCTCATTATCCTGTTAGTTTTAGTAATAAATGAATAGTTTTCCCCAAGTCGAGTCTGTTTTTGCCCGTGACGGTAAGGATTTCTCCCTGTCCTTATCTCAAACCTCGAGTCGTTTTTCTTAAATCGTCTCTCTTTTCTTAAATTATCTCTCCCTATTCTCTCGGAGGGTGGGGGGAGTGAGAGAGAGACTGCGTAGTCTGGTCCGGATCAGGGCTAACCTACGACATTATGTCATTTACTTTCTGGGCAATTACACCTGATGAACTGTGGTTTTGAAGAAAAACAATGCATTTTTTAATGTAATTTATAAATAAACAAATGCACTCTGAACTGTGTTAGCAAGTATTTATCTCTGTAAAATACCACTCCTTTGCTTTTCTGAGCCAACAAAGCCTGGTCACTCTTCTGATAGATGATGTGAAAAGTCTCCAAAGCAAGAAAATAAAGTATAAATACTCAGTTTGAATGGACTTTTAGTACATGTCATGAAACAAACTAAGATCCATCCGGTAACATTGGCTGGCTTTGCCTTCCTCATTAGACATTGTCAAGATCGCACACACTGTCCTCTCACCACAGTGTCCCAGCTAACCTCTAATCTTGCAGGTGTGCCTGCACAGCTGGGTGCTCGCACCTCCATGTATCCTCAGAGGAGTCAGCAGGGCTGTGAGAAAACAGCTGTTCATTTGCATGGAACCTGGTACTGAAGTGGGGCTTTGATTAGCTCTTGGGTAGGAAAGTACCAAATAGCATCTGGTAGCTACTTCAACCTAATGGCTATATTTCCTGTTTTTATTTCAGTTTTTGAAAGACAATGGTAGTTGTTCTGCACTTTTATCATAACTGTCTTAAACTGGACTTTCACATCTAGTGTTTTTTTTAATTATTTCAACCATTGACATCTTGTGATTATTTTAAACAGGTTTTTCTTTTTTTTTTCTCTAGATCCTAAATGCCTGTCCATGAAACAGGAGGTGGTGTCAGATACATGCTAACTTACATCTATACTAACTCAGCTAAAGCTGTCAAAGCATTACCCATTTGGGGCAGCTTCTGTTACAGTAATTTTTTTTTCAACAAGCTATTAAATTATCTATTACTGTCTCTTTGCTGTAAACCACAAAGAAAGGAGTATCATTCTCAATATCTTTTAATAAAAACTGAAGAATGATGATTACAGCTTTTAAGTACTTGTACTACTGCTTAGTATACCCCTTAGATAATTGCACTGTGCGTGCTTTGTTCACGTTTTGATTAAGAGGTGATTCGGAAATGCTTATACTTTTGAACTTACTGCAATAATCTTGGAAAATGGTAGTAGCTTTCTTTTTATTGTGCTTTGTCTATACAGTGTTTTCGTTACTATATTTAAAAGGTTGTTCACAGGGATTCTTATATAAACATAAACAGTATTAAACAGGGTTGAACAGTATTTCCTATGAGATCTGGACTGATGTTTAACTCTCCTGATACTGAACCATTGTTACAAGTTCAAAACACAGATTAGGAACCTTGGCAACTCATACATTTTTTGCATGATTTAGTGCCTGGCTATGAGTGAACAGGCAGTATTGTATAAGTATTGCAACAACGGTAATTTCATAGAATTGCATAGTTTTGACACAAACCCCAATGGTTATAATTTCAGGTCTCAATAATTGCCCAAGCACAGCCCCATCTTGCCTTCAGAGTAAATTTTGGTGCTATATGTCCACATAAAGTAAAACTTTAAAAGTTTGTTCACATTTCTATGCAGCAAAACTTAAGCTTTAGTCATAGTATGAAACTAAATTAATTAGCATACTTTATAGATGACTGATATATTTTCCTCACATTTCAGATGCTTTGTAAATATGTCTTTTCTAATCGGCTCTGCTGTCCTTTGAGAAGGCCAAGAAAACTGCTGCACTGGCCAGGGCCCAGCGTTAAGTAGGAGCCTCATGGTGCCTGGTCTGCCTCGGACCCCCGGCTGCTTACTCTGGTATCCCAACCCAAACATGGACCCTCAAGGGGTACCTCTGACAAAGCATAACAATAGAGCAGATATCTAATAACACCACTTGTTCAGCCTCCAGAGATTTGCAGCTCTGGGACTTTCTGCACCTGACATGTCTTTCTCAGCAGATTTAAGAGTTTAAGAAGAAACTCTCACAGTTATTATCCCCAATAGACTTTCTAGACCTCTGTTTGAAGAGAAAGGTAGTGATCATAATCAAAGGTGGGGTATAGGTCAAGATGAACCAGTGGTCTAACTCAGTTTGACAATTTTGTATTGTGGCTCTGTCTTTCTTCAGACATGTCTTTAGCTCCTCTGTCTGCAACCAGATCTCTCCTCATATTGGTATCCTTAACATTAATAGTGTATTTTAAAGTATTTGTACATTTGGGGTTCTGTTTGGTTTTACCAAAGAAAGAACATATATCTCAAAGAACTATGTAAATGAAGGAAATTGAGGAAACTAGTAATGGAGCGAAAGAACAAGTAAGATAACAAAAGTAAGCAGGAGGAGCAAGCGAAGGTCGTTTTCCTTACGTGTTCAGACAAATCAGTATGTGTCATCCTTTCAATAATGCAATAAATGTCTGATATCTAGCTAGGACAATTAACATCAGTCACCGCAGATGTGATTTTAACAAATTTTGCACTGCTGTTGCTCTTTTATTCATGTCCATAAACTTACTGCTGGTTACACCTGAGTATAATTAGAGCATATGTTAGGATGTACTTCCAGAAAGAGCAGGGGGGTTTGTGTCTTTTTAAAAAAAAAAACTGTATAAACAAGCTTTTTAAATGAGATCTTTTCTGTTTTTATCTTTACTTAAATATACCTCAGATGAATTGGAAGACAAGCTGAATGTATAGCTTTGAAGTCATTACTGTTCGGTAAATGAGATTTCTACTTACTCTTTTCACTGAATTAGTGAGGATAATTAATTGATGAACTAACTTGTTTCCAGCAAGGAATTGCTAAGTATATACATTAAAAACAGTGGGAATTGGTTATTAAGACACTAATTTGATATGAAAGTGCGGCATTTTGTGATATACTGAACCCAGCGAAGCCCCTGGCATTCAGTTAGTGTTACAGATATCATAACAGCTAGCATTACATTATTAAGATTATAAAGATATATTGATACAACACAAACATAATAGAATGAAACTGAAAATGAAGGTAGTGCAATTTGTTTGCTGTTTTCATATTGAACTGTGAGGCAAGATACATTTCACAGCTTGTTTTTACTTTGATAAAGAAACTTTTGCTTCTGGTTTCCTCCAGACTTCCAGGAATTTTTTAAAGATTTGATTTCATTACATAGAGCATTGTGGAAGGATCTGTCAGGCAATATGTCTGCTTGAAGTTGTATTGGCCTGATTCCTATGAGCAATTTTTTGGCAAGCATAGATAGTACTGGTTTTTAAAGCCCTCTCCTCCTTTTTCCTTATGGATCAGGTGCTTTTCAGAGCACCCCAAGAACCAGATCCTCTTTTTTTTCCCCGTGTATTTTACAATTTCTTTATTTGGAATGAGTAATTTTTATTTTAGATTTACTGTCCACATAACAGCTGAGCTGTACAGCTAATGAAAGCGTATCCAAAAGCACATGAAACATGGCTCTTATTTTGCCTCCATTTCTGTTATTAACAGCAGTTTGGGTTTTCCCAAGCCTTTGCCTTGCTTGCTGTGCTGAAGGCTGGTACTGTGCAAGTGATGCACTAAACCAGATGTTTGGAATTTGCAGGGTCTGCTAATTTGAGAAAAAAGATGTCAGGGGCAGGGACTTCTCATGAGGCAGAAATTTGTTATAAATGATGGAATTCTTTTTCTCAGCAGATGTTCGTTTCCAACAGAAGGAAGATTCATTCTTTTGCCGAGGACCAGTTGGTTAAAATTATCCAGCTTTGTCTACATTCCTTTGTCCTTCTGCCCTGGAGATGTGAGCTCTGGGAATGATACTATGTGCTTCCCATGCATCCTTGTTGCAGTCTGGAAGACTGAATTCCTCTTACGTGTTAGTCCAGTGAACCATCCTGCACCAGATTTACTCCTTAGACAAATTTACCCCTTAGTAGGTTGGTATCAAAGAGTTCAGTCATACAAAATGTTAAATAAGATGTGTTTCAATGCTTAGGAAACAGGGTTGCTCTTAGACAATACTAGTCCCCATGCAGGATCAGGGTATAAACATGTGTACTTGGCTAGAGGGTGTTTTTAGGGTCTGACTTTATTTCGCCTTTAAACTAAATACAATGCTTTAAATAAATATTAGTGCTGATTGTTCACAGCTTTCTCCTCGGCCTAGCTTTAAACATTTATTATTCTGATTCTTTTAAAATACATTGGCAGCTTTTTATGACTATATTAAGCAAACCTTCAGGGCAGCAGACAAGACAGGATATTATTCTGAGATTAAGGAAGAAAAATGAGAAAGAGGGATGTGAACAAAAGCCAGACTGGAGAGGAAGAGGATCACACTCGATTTCCACTGCTGGAGGAAACAGCAGACCCCATTGTGTGTGCTCTGAAAGTGATTATCTCCAGTCACTGGTTCTCTGAGTCTAATCCGCTGATTCACTGGCTTTTTCTCACCAGGCTTGGAAAGGAGACATCAAAAAGCATTAATATCCATTATAGCAAAGACCCACACCAAAGGGACTGTTAGCTAATCTGCATTAAAATATTTGTTGGATAAATTTTGTTTCCCGAACACATTTTGAGGTGATTATTTACTCATTCGTAACACTTTCATTTTTGTGGGGGACTTGACAGCTATTGTGGAAATGAAATGTAGCTGGCACTGCAACTCTGTGTGCTATCACTTTGATTCCATGCATCCAAGGATTATGATTTTGAAACCACAGATGTCTGGGGCTTGGCTAATAACAGACAGGATTGTCAGCTACCCTGTGTCAAGGATAACTGCCTCTCCCTGTGAAGCAGAGACTGAAGCGGCAGAGTTACATCCTCACACCGTGAGGTCTCTGATTAACTGCAGCACCCATAGTGAGCCAGACTAAAATCAATATATTAAGCACCTATTGATGAAAAAAAAAAATCCTCAAACCGATGGCTAATTTAGAAAAAGAAGCAATATGTGAGTATTAGAATACTATGTTTTATCATTTTGCAGTGGCTGTTCAGTTCAGTGCTTTTCTAAGGTTTTAATAGGAGTAATTTTTGTTTCTCTGTATTTCACAGAACTCTACTACCATGCCTCTCAATTTATCACACTATTATATTAAATTACTTGCTTAAGTAATTGTGCTGTGTAATAGCAGTGCCTGATGTGTATAACAGATAGCAGTGTAGAGAACACAATACAATGGTACAGCACAATACTAGATTTCAGTCAGTTTTGGAGAAGCATTGACCAGTCTGTGCAAAGTCTCACACCAGAGAGCAGTGCTCTTCTGTTCTAAACAGAGTGCATCACCCCTCCTCCCTATTGTAGTGACCAGGGATGCTTCCCTTGGTCTCCTCACCAACCCTCTTGTACTATTGAGGAGCCCAGACAGCTTTCTCAGTCCCTCTTTATCCTAAATTAATGTCTGTTGTCAGGACAGGTACTTGTGGGCATGACAATGCAAAGGTCTTGACAAGAGTCCTCTGCAGGTCAGACCTTTGGGTTAAACAGGCCCAAATACCTACTCAAATGCTAAGATGGATAATACAATGTCACCAATGCCAGAGCTGCCTTTGCTCTGGATCGTTCTCTGTGAAACCTCAATTCCTGGGTGACAAGACAGGACCTGCACTTCTGGTTATGCTTAGCACTTGGGTGCAGAAAACACTTTCCTTACTGAGCCTCTCAGGTACAGTTAACTGTGAAGAATATGGCTTTGAGAATATTCTTTGAGAGTCTGTTTGGTACTTTCAATAAATCTGAGTGCAGATTGCAGTCTGCAATGTAGTGTGGTGTCTTGGCTACATTTTTTGCTAGCCTGGCTACAGTTAGCTCTAGATAAAGAGGATAACTGCTGGACAGAGGTGTACCAGGCAGGGAAAAGAAACACTTTGAATTTCTTTACTGTTTCATTATTCTGACTTTGGTTTTCTAGTTCTTCCTGCAGCTTTTGTGTTCATTTGAATTCACCAGTTCTATGACTGTTGCGTAACTGAAGATTGCCTGCATTTGGGTGCAAGGTAACTTTACCATTTGAGATTTCTGTTTCTTATTGCATTATATGTGTCTTGTATCACAGCATCATATACACAAAAAATCTGTAGCTGCGTCCTGAATGTGGTAGTCCATTTGCTTAGCCACGTATGTTGCCATGATGAACATCTCAACAGACTCTTCTGTGTGCACCGGATTTCCATTTAATTTGCATTCAAGATGTATTTGAGTGTTGTTTTTAAAGTTATTCATAGGATCTCTCTCAATGAGAGATCACCTTTTGATCCTGATCAATGCCCCCCTCTATGATGGCGATCACCTGCAAGATCACCTGTGTCACTGAGCATGATATTGAAGACAAAACTTTTCCCAAGACCTGCCTGTGGAACAACTTCTCTGGAAATAAGAGTGACTTGACAATTTTCACTCGACCATAATTAATTTCTTTCATTTAAGCCCTCCTTAAGTAAGGATTTTCATTCTCTGCCTATATATAAGCAGAGAAGCGGATATGAGTCTTATACCACATACTATGTTGTCCACTGGTGGACAAAGCATAGACACACCTGTATGTCAATCAACCTCTATACCAAGATGGCAGAAAACAGTGTTATAATGCTAAAACGTTGGTTTGAGATACCTGAAAAATTGCTAGTTAAAGTTACAATGACAGATTATATAACTAGATGGTAATATGCAAATATATGTGCACAAATCAGACGTGTAATATTCAAATTCTCTTTGTTCATTGGGCTATTTACTTACAAAAAATTGAAAATATGTAAAATTTTATATGCAAAATTAGGTAATCTTTTAATATGTATATCATAATGGTTATTATGGAAGTTCATTTCGAGGAGAAACTGTATTTCTTATTAACAGGGTATATAAAACTCATAGGACAATGCTCTGATTGCTCTTCTGTCAGTAAAAAAAAAAAGTTAAGTCAGGGGAAAAAAACCAAAAATTTCAATTACATTTACAGCAGCAGCTGAAGGGGAACAAAATCAATGAAAGGAGCATACTTATTAGAGACCTGCAGTTGCCACAAAACTGAAACTAAATCACACTGACAGTGTCTGAACTTCAGATAAATTGCTTTGAATCCAGAATAGGAGCCTGGAGAAATAATGGAAATGATATTGCAGTTGTTGAAGAAAGGGATAGAACTTTTTATATCCATTGCCTCTCTAGATCTTGCTGGTGTTTCAGGGATCAAACACTAATTCGTTATATGTTTTATTATTATTTTTTTAATAGGGACTCCTATTGTTTCTTTAGCAGATGAAACAGTGCTGTCAATTGCCTTGGCACTGACTGGTTAGAGAATTACAGGGTTTTTAGGGATGAAATATTTCATATTGGTAGCCATCCAAGGTGACTCACAGCTAAGCCTCTGTTCTTGTTAAAAAAAAAAAAAAAAAAAAAAAAGAAAGAGTGAGAAACAGATACAATAAGATAACCAGTTCAAACTCACTCAACAACTCATCTAGCAATTCAGTTCTTTTTCTGTGACATCTTCCCTGAATGAAATCCTCTGCTGTTTCTTGTGAATTTCTTTACCAACGGCAACTGTGCTTTCTAAATTCTCTGTAATTATCTGATGGTTTGGTTCAGAAATACTCAAAATTTAGCTGTCATATTAATTGCCTTAAATCGATAGTTTACTTTTTGGAACATTCTTGACAAAAGCTGTTGTAGACTGTATTTCATAATATTTTTTTTTGTTCTTTGGTTCCCTATTGGATGGAAATTGCTTTTGTGGACATTGCTTGTGAGTCTCCTCAGAGATCCCTGGGTAATAGGCCAAGTAGTATTCTCAAGACCCATACAATGACATGTACAGAGGAAGTAAGGAAGATTAGGAAACTTCCAAACTTCACGGGGACAGAAGGTGCGCCAAGGCCTATTTAATAATGGTGTGTAATCCTTTATAGAAGCATTGTGACCTCAATGCTATACTTTCCATATTATATATAGTACTGTTGCTTCACTTGAAGCTACTTAATTAGCCATTTATGATTTTTTTTTTTTTTTTTAGGTTTGTGGAGGGTATTGTAGATGTTGATAATTGCTAAGACAGAAATGTTTATAGAAACATGCATTGTTGATAACATCAATGTATTACACCACTTTATTGATGTAGAAATAGTTCATCCAGGGTTACATATGGACTTTGTGCAACATCAGTGTGGAAATAAGGAACCTAAACTCTGAAGTAAAATCCTAGTCACATTACACTGAAAATAAATTTAAAATGCTACATTGTGTAACACAGGAATGAAAAAATAGTTTGTATAAAACTTGTGATATGAATGCAATGGGACTAAAAACTACCTTTATAAATTGGGTGAACGTAGCACCTCTTTTTATTAAACAGGTTATACTGGAAAAAAAAAAGCAAAAGGAGTTTAGGTATTGCAGCAGGTTCTCTATAGTGCAAATTGTCTCTTTGTCTGTGTGTGTATGCTGCAGATTCAGGAGAGACAGTAAATAAGAAGCTTGTCCTTTGATTTGATTTCCTAGAATAATGAATGATAGAGTAGTTAGAGTTGGAAGGGACCTTCAAAGGTCATCTAGTCCAACCCCCCTGCAAGCAGGGAATATCTTCAGCCAGATCAGGTTGCTCAGAGCCTCATCCAACCTGGCCTTGAATGTTTCCAGGGATGGGGCATCAACCATCTCTCTGGGCAACCTGTTCCAGTGTTCCACAACCCTCATTATCAAAATTTTTTCCTTATATCAAGTTTGAATCTGCTTTCTTCTACCTTAGAATCTTTACCTCTTGTACTATCACAACAGGGCCTGCTAAAGACTTTCTCACCATCCTTATAAGCCCACTTTAGGTAGTTGAAGACTGCTGTAAGGTCTCCCTGGAGCCTTCACTTCTGCAGGCTGAATAGCCTAAACTCTTTCAGCCTGTCCTCATACGAGAGGTACTCCAGCCTTCTGATCATCTTCATGGCCCTCCTCTGGACTTGCTCCAACAGGCCCACATCCTTATGTTGAGGACTCCAGAGCTGCATTCAATTCATTCTCTGCCCAATCTGTATTTTTGCCTGGGATTGCCCCAAGCCATGTGCAGGACCTTGCACTTGGCCTTATTGAACTTCATGAGGTCTGCATGGGCCCACCTCTCAAACCTATCATGGTCCCTCTGAATGGCATCCCTTTCCTCTAGCATGTCAACTGCACCACACAGCTTAGTGTTGTTCGTGGACTTGCTGACGGTACCCTCTTTCCCAATGTCTATGTTACCAACAATCATATTAAACAGGGCCAATCCCAACACCAAGCCCAGAGGAATGCCACTCATCACCTATCTCTTGGACACTGAGCCACTGACCACAACTCTTTTAGTGTTGCCATCCAGCCAACTTCTTATCCACCGACTGGTCCATCTGTCAAATCCATATCTCTCTAGTTCAGAGAGAAGGATGTTGTGT
Source organism: Tetrax tetrax (assembly GCA_009806455.1). Classification (NCBI taxonomy): domain Eukaryota; kingdom Metazoa; phylum Chordata; class Aves; order Otidiformes; family Otididae; genus Tetrax; species Tetrax tetrax. The sequence continues at coordinate 48,637 of WHYT01012288.1, forward strand.
GAGACAGCGTCAAATGCTTTGCACAAGTCTAGGTAGACGATGTCAGTTGCTCATCCCTTGTTCACCAATGCTGTAACCCCTTCATAGAAGTTCATTAAATTTTCAGGCACGATTTGCCCTTAGTGAAGCCATGTTGGCTGTCACAAATCACCTCCTTATTTTTCATGTGCCTTAGCATGGCTTCCAGAAGAATCTACACCATGATCTTGCAGGGCACAGTGGTGATACTGACTGTCCTGCAGTTCCCTGGGTCTTCTTGTTTACCTTTTTAAAAATGGGAGTTATGCTTCCCCTTTTCCATTCAGAGAGAACCTCACTGGACTGCCATGACTTCTCACACATGACAGACAGCAGCTTGGCAACCTCATGTGCCAGTTCCCTCAGGTCCCATGGACTTGTGCACCTTCAGGTTCCTTAGATGTTCCCAAACCTGTTCTTCTGCAGTGGGCAGTTCTTCATTCTCCCACCCTGTGCTTTTGCCTTCTGTGACTTGGGTGACGTGGCTAGAGCACTTGCTGGTGAAGACTGAGGCAAAAAAGTTGAGTACCTCAGCCTTCTCCATGTCCCAGGTAACCAGGTCTGCTGTTTCCTTTTGGAGAGGGCCCACATTCTCCCTGGTCTTCCTTTTAATTCCAACATACCTAGAGAAGCTTTTCTTGTTGCCCTTGATGTCCCGGGCCAGACTTAATTATGCCAGGAATTTAGCCTTCCTTACCTGATCCTTGGCCACTTGGACAACCTCTCTGTAATCTTTCCAGGCTACTTGTCCTTGCTTCCACCCTCTGTAGGATTCATTTTGTTTTCTGTTGGGTCCAGGAGCTCCTTGTTCATCCACACAGGCCTTCAGGTGATTTTATCACACTTCCTCTTTGTTGGGATTCACTGCTCCCAAGCTTGGAGGAGGTGATCCCAGGGGCCCAGCTTTCTTGGGCCCCTCTTCCCTCCAGGGTTTTATCCCATGGTACTCTGCCAATTAGATCTCTGAAGAGGCCAAAGTCTGCTCTCCTGAAGTCCAGGGTAGAGATTTTTCTGCACACCCTCCTTGCTGCACTAAGAATCTTGAACTCCACCATCTCATGGTCACTGCAGCCAAGGCTGCCCTTGAGCTCTACATTCCCCACCAGCCCCTGCTCGTGGGTGAGAATAAGGTCCAGAATAACACTTCTCCTCATTGGCCTCTCTGTCACTTGCAGGAAAAAGTTGTCATCCACGCATTCCAAAAACCTACTGGATTGCTTGTGCCCTGCTGCACCATTCTTCCAACAGTTATCACAGTGGCTGATGTCCCTCATGAGGACCAAGGCTTGTGACTGTGAGATTTCTCCTGTCTATAGAGGGCCTTGTCCACTTTGTCCTCCTCCTCAGGTGACCTGTAGCAAACTCCCACTATAATGTTGCCTGTGCCTGCCCTCCCTTTAATCCTGATCCATAAACTCTCTGTCAGCTCCTCATCCATCCCTATGTACTCCAGTGAATCATTGACACAGAGTGCAACACTCCCTCCTCACCTCCCCTGCCTGTCCTTCCTAAAGAGCCTGTATCCCTCCATTCCCATGCTCCAGTCATAGGAGTCACCCCACCACCTATCTGTGATACCAACAAGATTGTAGCCCTGCAGGCAAGCACACAAGGCCTTTCCTTCAAGTGTTCTGGAATATTTGGGTGCAGGGTGGCATTCTTCATCCATTGCTTTAAGGAAAAGAGCTTTTAAATCTTCTTTGAGTTTATTTCATAGAATCATAGAATCATAGAATGGTTAGAGTTGGAAGGGACCTTCAAAGGTCATCTAGTCCAACCCCCCTGCAAGAAGCAGGGACATCCCTGACTAGATCAGGTTGCTCAGAGCCTCATCCAGCCTGGCCTTGAACGTTTCCAGGGATGGGGCATCCACCACCTCCCCAGGCAACCTGAAATTTCAGTCTGAAATTCATTATGATGGAACACCCACTGTAATCTGATGTGCATTTGTATTCCTATCTTAAAATAATTCTGCAGTTTAAAAGTCTTCCACAATCAAAGGTCTCTCTTGGTATTAGTTTTCCAGGCCAAATGGAGAGAAGTGTATCAGTCTGCTGTATGTGTAAATTTTCACACATTTGGTAATTTTTTGAGAGCCAAAAAATAATGAGAATTTCAGGAGTAAATATGAACTTTTAAATCATCTCGTTCTAATAAAATTAATAATTCATACATGTTGAAGTGTTGACACAAAAATTGAGGAGAAAGGTATTACTGAGACTGTGAATTGTTTCACAGGATTAATTAATAAGTCTGCATTGTGGGTTATCCTCATGAGTTTTTCTTCTTACAATGGTTGAATTTATATTTTTAATGTGCATTACAGCATTTGTGTCAGTAATGCTATAGAAAGTGAAGTTAGATTGCTGTAAGGTTTGGTTAAGATGTGTATGTATGTAAGCAGTATCCCCATGCAATCTCTTTCCTGAAGAAGGGACTATTTAGAAGAGTTGTATAAACCCCTGGCTAATGCAAGATGGTGAGTTAAGTGTGTGTGAAGCACTGTCTGCAAAAAGGTGTGGGTGCTTGGGTGCCCATACATTGAACAATTTGCTTGGAAGAAATACAAAATTTGATTACTCTGAAAAATGTGCTAGGTTTTTTTTTTTTTTATTTAATGGAAAAAGGTATGCAGACATTCTGGACTGTTTTATTTGGAACTAAATTCAAAACTCTGTTAGTCTTAGTTAACTTTGATTCCTTGCGTTGTGCCAGATCATGACCCATTTTTTGATGTAATTTTCAGATCCTTTACCTTCCAAATTAATTTGCGGCTGAATCTGGAATTGAGTCTTCTTCTGTACAGACATGGTTAGGCTTTTATTTATAGTTGATTTCCTTTGAATGGTTTACAAGTCTTCTGTATACTTACAAATGAATTTGAATAGTAAAACATTTCATCAACAATCTTTCAAGCAGATATATTTTATCCCTGAAGAGGATAGAGGCAGATTGTTGAGATTCTTAAACGGTTCCAAGGTTTTCAAGAGGTGCATTCCAGCTGCAGATTAAAAAAAAATTGCTTGAACTCACTGATCTTTACAAAAGGAGGATATTTATGTGGTTTGAAAGAGTTCAGATCTATCTGCATTTATCATGTCCCTCAGAATGAAGTGACCATAGTATACACACTGGTAACCTTTATATTTTTCTGAGCTTTTCTTGTATTCTTCACCCCCTGCCCATACTGTTTCCATTCTTCATCTGACAGCAGTGAAACATAGTAATCAAGTATTTGCATTCCGAGTTATGCACTGAAGAACACAGTCATGAGGTAATTCAAGAGCAGATTTTACTAGGCTGGCTTACACTGAAGCTAGTTTTTCTTAATAGCCTGTATAGGCTGAGGGAAATGTTAAGTTTCCATCTGGAATCCGTAGCTAAGATATTGCCAGAAGCAAGGAGAGGAGGGGAGAGGAGGGGAGAGGAGAGAAGGAGAGGGGAAGGGAGGGGAAGGGAGGGGAGGGGAAAAAAGAAGGGAGAGGGAAAAGGAAGGGAGAGGGAAAAGGAGAGGCTAGGTGAGGTGAGATAAGGCAGGGCAAATGCAAGGGCAGGAAAGGCAAGGGCAGGAAAGGCGAGGCGAGACAAGGAAAAGGAAAAGCACTAGGTGTTCTGTGACTTACACATGGAATCTGCCATGGCTTTATTTTCCATTATCATTCTCAAGAGTCTGCTTCATTTACATCACAGCTGGTCAGAAAGGAATTTTGGATTCTATTGCTAGAAAAGAAACTGATGTGCAGTGGCTTTTTAAGACTAACATTGGCATTAGGAGCTTTATGTTAAAATGAAAAGTATCCCTTTGGTATGAAGACCAACCCCATAACTCCACCATAATACAGAATGAATGGAGACTCCTGAAATCTCTGTAGATCACCATCAGTGGAAGCAATTTGAGGCAGTAATGAACCCTGAAATGCTACTTGGCTTGACATGTGAAGTGATTTTGGGCACTTAAAAAAAATCTAGGTATTCATGATGCTTCAGAGACTAGAGAATGCCTCAGGCCATGCTTCATTCTTGCTAGCTGCACATTGTTCATCACATCTTACCAGCTCATGTCAAATAATTCATCCAATGCATAACAGTAAAATTCATTAAGTATATTGCTATTGTTTCTCCTCACAATGATCATAATAAAGCCTGGTAGTTTGAAGAAGCACAAAAAGAGGCTGCTTTGATTTTAACTTCAGTTGATGCCTGAAATGGATCACAGGGCAAGTAGAAACCTTTGGTTGGAAACCTTTAGTAGCAGTATTAAAAATAATCACTCCCTCTAGTAAGGTTCCACCAAAGTGTTTTGTAGATGGATTACAAGAGTGGAGAGAGTAATGACCTATTGTAAGGAAAATATATGTCAGAGGATTTTGCATGGCAAATATGTGAATGAAACTTAAATGTTAATCCTCTTAATTAAAAATCGCTTCTAAGACGAAAGCTGTAGCATAGTACACTGTAGGAAGAGTTGGATGTCTTTTAGCATCATATAGATCTTCTCAGTCAGGCAAAATATAGACTGTTCTCACAAGACATTTTTCTGCTCCCTCTCCTGAAAAGTAGCTACCTGAAGGAACTGTCTAAACATTTAATGTTTGAGTAGAGTAAGTTGAATCCAACAAACACTTCAGTCATGTTTTCAGATCTGGTCAAATGGAAAGTACTTTTCCAGGCATCCCAGAGCCCTTTCCCTCAAATTCCATCCATCAAGAAGGGAATGGATAAAATAAGTGCCATTATATTCCTGCAACTAGTTTCTAAGAGAATTCTATCCTTTTCATTCAATACAAAGAAAAAATGAAAATTAATCTTAGAGAGTTAATTAGAAAAGATTTTTTTTTTTGAGACATCACCCTTCAAGAGTACTAGAATAGTGGAGTTTTGTTTCTCCAAAGCTGAAAAAATACAGTTCAAGGAGTCCTGATAAACAATTTTGCTTTTACAGGTAAGATTATGCTACTCAAAAGCAAGACATAAGTTACTGAATTGCATGAAAAACCCATTCACAGAAAGCAGATGGTCAGTTAAAACATGGGAGTCAAAGAGATTGGCATAGGTGAAAATACTGAAAAACATATATGCAAACAGTTCTGATTACCACCAGCCTCGCAACTTAGCTGAAACCCATGCTAACAAACACATGCAGAGAGATGTGGAAGAAAGGTGTGTATCTATGAAAGCATAGGGGTGCAAGTAGTACTTACGTGATAAACTGTTGAATTTCAGAATGAGCAATCTTATTAATATATCATGTGGCCTTAACTGCCTTCTTACTCTGTCTCATTTATCTACCTTGTCTGGATTTGTTCACATGGATGTGAGCCAAAGCTGGAGCAGGACTTCAGAAGTTATTATTGTCTTCCTGTGAAATGCAGCAACTCATCGTATGAGAAAATAAAATGGATTTGTTTAGCTGCCCATGAGTTGAATCTCACAGATTAATCTCATTATATTTCTGTGCACAAAGAAGCTCTGAAAGAATGTCTAGTTGGTCTCTTGGGGCCTGCCTTTCAATAATATTTACACACCTGATCATATAGACAGACATCTGGTGGGATTTTCTTTGGCTCTGACGCATCAGAATGAAAGGATTTAGGTGTCTGAACACAACTGCAAATTCTGCATCCCTTATCTGTCCTTACCTGCATATTTAGGAACAAAACTTTTTAGTTTTAAAAGTATTTAGAGAACTGCTTTTCTTCATAGGAAGATAGAAAAATAGCTTCAGTAAGTGAGGTGGGAGAAAAAATGCAGGTGCTGGTCTTTGAATTTAAATGGTATTTGTTGAACAGTTAATTCTACATCTTCCAAAGACTCATTGGTAACGTCTTTCTATTGCTTTGCTGAAGTACTCTGTTTGTAAAATAGGATATGTAATTCTTCAGTCCTAGTTCCTGCTTAAGAGTGGCCTAAGCTTGCAATTTGTACTGCACTGTACTGACTCCTCAATCTGATGGAGGAAGTGGAAACTAAAGGTAGAAATAACAGCAGTGTATAATGTATGTGTGCGGCTTCATCTTTAGCTAATGAAAACTTGTTATTAGTGCCTGCTGATTTAAACCAGCTGAGTATATTGCTCCTAAATATGTTTGTTTATGTTATTTTTATGATTTCACTCTAGGCAATATATGATGAATTTGTAAAGTTGTTCAGTGAAAAAGTCTTCAAATTTATCTGACAGAAACAATTATTCTCATGCTCAAATAAATGCTTCGATAAGAGAGACTAGATCAATAAAATTTCAGTTTAGAGAATTTGTTTTTTTCTTCTCCTGTGTTTGCACCTCAAAAGTGTCAGGGTATTTTTATTACTGAAGTTGCCACCAGGCAATCATTGTAATGAAAGGAGTCATCATGGTACGTTTTGTCTCACAGTCTGAAACACAAAAGTTTACAGTCAACATCCTTCTTTTTATGATTTAACATTTTTCTTTTGTTTATTTCAAAAGTCAATTTTACATTTCATTAGGTAGAAGAATATACATCAGTCTTACAGGCAATTACAAGCTCCAGTGACAGTGTATAGTACACAGAGGCTACATATGCAATGTAGAAAGTTACAAAAAATAAAATACACATCTGTTGAACAATTTTTTCCCCTGCATGGATACATAATGACATTATAATATAAGGCAACATAAAGCTAAAACCAGTACATTAACAAGTACTGTACTTTTTTCCAAGAAAAATATAAATTCTTCCCAAACTGGGGGATAATTACAGCACTTGCTATTCATCTCTTTTGTATCTTGATTTTGAGTCAGGGGGAAAAAAACCCTGGGCTATTTGTGAACTGTATGAGTTCTCAGAATCTCTGCCATTTTCTTTCTATCACTTTTCAAGAGCAGAAATCCAATGACATTTTTGAAATAAAAATCTTGAGCTCATCTTTAATTCCTTGAATCAAGACCTGAGTCTGGGTATGTATTAAATTTAAATTCAAAACAAAATGCCTACCTGTTTTTCCCCCTCATAAACACAGTCTGCATCTGTATTACCGCAGTTAGTCCATTCTAAATAGAAAAGGGTGCTGGTATCACTCCATTGTTAAGGTCACACTGTTGTCGCTTCTTGTAGAGGGCATTGTGATGCAACACAGTTCTGGTGAAGTACCACCAATCCCTATTCAGAAACATAAAATATGGAAACGTCCATATTGCTTCAGACTCTTCTGTAAAGAGTCAAATTGTTTATCTGATGGTGTTTGAGATAGGAATGGTAAAAATAGGGTAAATATATCTGATACTTCAGCCTGACAACTTTTTACCCTCCAGCTCTATCCAGTGCAGGGCACTATTGCCCATGGTACAATTGGCTTACTGAATAAACCTCGGTGGATCTATCTACTAAGCACTTACCAAATCCTCCCTTGAACTCATTTGAACTTGTATTCACAATATCCTTTGTCAGGAAGTTTTGGGAGTGACGTTGTCAAAACCCATTAGGAAATTCAGGCAGACTGTAGCCATTGGGCAACTTTATGAACATGCTATTGACCCCTTGAAAAAATTCTAAAACATTTGTAAAGCTGGATTTTTGTTTAGAAAAGTAATTCTGACTCTTCTGAAGTAAAACATATTTATCTAGACATCTTCTGGTTCTGTTTTTCAGTGGTGGCTACTGATCTTTTAATTTTGGAAATTTGAATTACACATTTCTATAACTTATTGGTGAATTTGCTTCTGTTTGTTTGCTGACTACATACAAGAAAAGGATAAATTGTCAATCTTGATATTGTGAGGTTTAATAACTTTTTTTGTTGTTGTTGTTATCAGCTTATTAACACAACTTGGGTATTTTTTTTGTCTTAAATATTAAAAAAAACGTTATACTAAAAAATCTGCCTTTTTAGAGAATTCCACAAATGAGACTTTGGGCCACAGCTGTTTGTTTAATCATGAAAGTCTAAATCCTGTCATTTGACAGTTAAGTTCAATTGTTGGACTTGCAATTGGAAGTGAAATTCTTAACACTCTTCGTGTGAAGTTGTTTGACCTTACCTGGTTGTATATATTTCTATTCTATTTCTAGTTTCCTATCTCTCATCTGGCACTCGTTTATCACATTAAACGTAACCAATCAGGAGTAATTTAAACAAAACACCCGTATCTTTACCTGTTTTGGGGACATTTTTTTTTTATTTGGAAAAGTTTAAGGCTAATAGAAAAGCATATATGATTTCACTGCTTTGTTCATATTGTAGAATGTATTAGAAAAGGAGTTCCATCAGTGACAGCAAAATTATGTATGGCATGCAGGAACAAGAGCACATTTTATATATCGTCTCGCTTTTGGAGAAATACCTTGAACATCTCATACAAAATGCAATATATTCAAGTGGAGGCTGATTCTTAATTTTGACAGGATATTTATTACTATTAAAAGGAGATTTTTTCACCAAGACTGTTGGAGACAAAAAATGCTCTTTGAAGTTTGCTTAATTAAGAATAATTCCTGAAAGCTTACTAATTTAGAAGGTGGGATTGTTCAGAATCAGCTTTTCCACTCAATTTCTTCATTAACTCTGAAAAGTCCAACTGAAGGAACTGCTCAAAATTCTTAATGGCTAGTGAAAGGGGTAGGACATTTCCTTTACTATTGTAAACCGGATGGTTTTTTTAAATTTTCACTTAAATTTGAAAAAAAAGTAGTGAAGAACCTACAGTCTGTCAAAGGAGGAAATTCTTCTAGTATGTGTACTACTACCACTGGGATAGGTCAGTTTCTCAACTTTTGTAAACTAGAATTTTTTTTTTTTCCCTCAGAGTTTCTTGGCCTACATGGAATTGTAGTAAAATAAACAAAAGTGAGTTTGTTAGTATGGTCTCAAAGTGTTATAACAAACCTATTGGAACATTTTCCAAATAAATCACATTTCATGAAGTGCTGTCACACTTTAGCAGTTCTTTCTGTTATAATTTTCTGCTCAGACATTATTCTTACTTTCTTATTTATTTCTAAATTTTTACATTACTCTTTTTACTATGTGGTTACTACTTTCACATATGCCTTCATTAAATTATTTTAAAATTAATAAAATCAATGCTGAGATCTTCCCTCCCCTCCCTTCCTATCTCTTCCCCTCCCCTCCCTTGTCCTCCCTTCTCATGTCCTTCCCACCTTTGAGTTTTCCTTAGCACTTGGCTTTGCTGAGGCTTAAGTGTTACATTAACTGAAATTAAGCACACTGTTTTGCAAATTTATAGGCAGTAGAGCATATCCATAGCTCAGAAATGGACAGTCTTTGTACCCTTCCTGTGCTTCTGTTTAAATACGTCAGGAACAGGCAATGAAAATTGTCTCTGGCACCTTCCCTGCCTGTTGTAAAAGGGCGGGAACCTATAATGAACCAAGCACACACAACAGTTTTTGCCATCTGCAGAGCTTCCAGACCTTTGCTAATTTTATGGAGATTGGCCAAAGACTACAGAAGCCAGAATCCCAATTAAAAACATGAATCTAGGCATGGACTAGAAGGAAAGTGTGTTACAAATAATGATGATCAGAAGGCAGTCAGTGAAAAGCATAGAACAGCCAAGAAAATTCAACAAATGTAAGCAGGGTTATCTAACAATTCTGTGGATAAAAAATGAGGCAGGGATAGAGAAGAGTGGTCTTGTGGAAAAGAGGCACAATCATCTGTAACACAAATTTTGTACAATGCAAAAAAGCTTCAAAGTGAGTATGATGCTACCCTTCTATAAAACTTCCTACTGTGAGCTGCTTCTTCCTCTCTCCTCGTACTTTGTCAAGACAGATAAATCAGGGTGCACTTACTCCAGCTAAAATAAACCTTGAATTTTAGAGCTTCAATATTTTCACCTTTTCCTCCTGGATTGTCAAAAGGGAAGATTCATTCTTCCTGAGATTAATGTGCAAACAAACTCAAGTATTCATAGCTGAATATCTGTCATTTTGAAAAAAAAAATAAATAAATAACTGGAAAGGCAAATGTATCTTTGTGGCCTTTCAGGCTAATGGTTTTGGTTCTGCTTTTTACTTTAAATGAATAGGATATAGCTACATGGTAGCAAAATTACATGGGCATCTAAACAGTCATACAGTATCAAACTGTGTGTTTTCTCTCTGATGCAAACACAAGATAATAGGAGTTGAAAGGTTGCTGATGTTAGTGCCTGAATAAATCAGAACAATGTGTTTGGAAAGAAAAAGGAAGAAAAATAACAGCAGCAACTGAAGAACTGGACATAAAGTAGACAAGTTATTTTCTGTTTTGACTGAAAAGGGGAGGTAAACCCTGAAAGAAATTAACCACAGCAAAGAGAATATATTTGGCTTGACTCTCATCTACACTGTTCCTGAATGGAAAGAGTCCCTAAATTGTAAAAGTGTAAAAATACTGTTTAATGTAGTCCCTTTGAGAACCCACTTACAGTGCTCATGCCAAGCACAGGAGCCTACATGAAAATCAGGATTAATGAGAAATTGCTTTGGAGGCTTGGGTCAAGTCTTCAAACAGGCTTGTAAGATGTCTTTCACCTCAGAGTTTTTCTTCTGATTGTTTATAGCATATCACCACAGCTGGCTGCCTTATCTCCAGAAAAATACAATAATGGTGTTAACTGCATACCTGGAAAGTCTGAGATTCCACTGTGAACCTCAGTGCTAGTGGAGACCATGGCACTGCATTAGAGATGCCCTGGATGATGCAGAAACAGGCTTGCATTGGGTCTTCTGGTACGTCCATGACTGCTGACAGCTTGGGGGCTGCAAGGACACAGATCTTCAGCAACCTACCACCAGAATGTGAAAATAATCTCAGTGGTACTCTTTTCCAGTACAGCTGTAGATTAATTAGTGTTTGTCCTGGTCAGACATTATGCTGAGCTAAACCAAGGGAGACGGTACCACCATGTTGCTGCAACAGTGCAGCTGTAGGCTGAGTCCCTGTATCCCTGCTCCTTTGAGCAGGAAACCAACCATGAAACAAGGTGCTTGTTGCATTATTGCAGGTAGCCAGGTGTGCTAGCGGATGCAGAAGAACCCGCTTTTCTGCCTGTAGTAGAAAAGGAGGTTTATATCCATGTGTTAGGAACGACAGTTCTAAACTCAGAAGTTTTTCAGAAAGAAGAAGAAGCTGACAAAGAAAGGACCTGTTTTTTTTTTTTTTTTTTTTTTTTTAGAGTGTCAGGGCTTTAGCATATCCTCCTACACACAAATTCACAGATCTGCCTCACTTGTGTTATACTACACAGGAGGAAATGATCTAGAACTAATTCTACTATGAATACTATCGGAGCAGATATCTTTCCTTATGACATCTAATATCCCAGGAAAATTGTTAATCATGCAGGCAGAGCTATATCTGAATTGAAAAGGAATACAAGGTAACTATGTTATTACCACAGACTTGTTTTTACCAGCTGCATGTGTTATTTAAAGCTAGGTTGTGTGTAAAGAGCTGGGTGTGAAGGGGTATGACAAATAAACCTTGATTATATGTCAGACCTTTAAATAAAATAAATTCTGCTCCATTGAGATGCACACATGCGAATTAGTCATGTGGTATTTAAGTTTAACTAATATAGTAATCAATTTAAAGGCTCCAGACATTTGAGATTTCATTTATCCATTTATTTCCTACTGCCCATCTGGTGTGCATGCCAGAAATGGTAGCGTTCTACAAGCCAAATGAGAAAAATAAAAAAAAAAGCCAGACTCACTCTACAAGTTTGCTCTATAAGGTCCCTCCCCCAGTACCGCTTAGATGGAATCCAAGCTCATTGGTTAATTTTTAAATATGATAAGGATAAAATTCTATTATGCTAGATTATTCAGGAAATATTTAAAGATTCTGGAGATTATTGCAGTAAAGTGCACTTAGCATTCTTTGCTGCTAATCGTAATGTATCAGCTTGACCTAGTAATGTTTGTATAAATAACTGTAACTATTAGACTAATCTCTTCATACCGAGTGCCCATGGCTCTAATTCCAGGCAATAGAGTTGAAGAGGTTAACAATTTGCAGGATTCTGCTCTGTTCTTCTAAAATTAATTATTGAAACCTCAAAACCAGCAAGCAGGATGTGAATAGAGGAGTAAACAGTTCTCCACTTCTATAGTAGCTACATAGCTGCAGCGCTTGTCCAACACTGGTATTACAGATTGACTACATTTTGCGTTAAGCAATAAGGTAAAATCCTGAAATAGTCCTCAGAGCAGGTTTTGGAAGGCATGTTAGCCTGCTGCCAGCCAAATGCGAAGGGAACTAAATACCTCTTGCATCCCCTCTCTTGTTCAATCAGCAAATGCTTAACTAGTCTGTGCTAAACGGAGGTTCTAGCATAGGGATAATGGACAGAAAACACTTTCTTTCAGATGAATTAGCCTTTGGTTATGCTTTGAGACATATAGGACTGAGATATGCAGAAAAGAAATTAATAGTTTTTCATTTTGTGTCTACTCTACTCAACGTTGTCCAGTATTGAGTACTTGAGTACTGAGCTGTAGGATGAAGGTTGGAGGAATGTCAATTGTATTCTCCTGAAAAGGTTATTGCTGCTTTGCCTTTGGAGGTAAAAGAGAGTTGTGAATCCTGTGTTCAACCTATGCTTTCCAGTTACAGTGAATGAGGTATCTAAGTCACAGTAAAGAGTGAAGTTTGATTTACATAGCTGTCCTACATATTTTTTATGATCTAACAGAGGAATTTCTGTGTTCAGGGAAATATATTTAAACTGGCCTGTGTAAGCATGCTTTCTTTGTGAGCACCACTTGGTTATGCCCAGATCTCCTTGGATGCAGTGTACGGCAAGTAAGATTTAAATTGAGGTCATGTTTTCTGCTCCAGTGGTCTTACCACATTTGCAGCTGAGTGCCAGGTTTTCAAAGGAATGTATGCAAAAGCTGTTTCAGATGAAACGAAACTGAGGTAGACATTTTTTAACAACATTTGGTTGTCTGTGAGAAATGGAGGAATATAACAAAAGTACAGCTAATGAGTAGCTTCTGTTAATCAGACTTGATTTACTGTAGTCCTTGTAACGACTATAAAAGCAAATTATGAACTATGATGTTAGCCTTATTTTCTTTCTCGTTGCACACATTTTCTTCCTACATCAAAAAACTAGCATTGTCTCTTCTTTGTATACATAAGTTGAACAAACATAAATTAGACTCTTTGTAATACATTTTAAAGATTGTTATAGACCTTAATTGTTGTTAGAAATTTTCTAGTTGCTATAGGTAGCTAATTTCACTTTCCTTGTTCTCTATGACTGATGTCACACAGGACACCTGTATCATAACTTTATATAATGCAGTACATCTTGTTAAGCATGGTATTCATGGCTTTACATCTGAAGAAGAGAATTGTGCACAAGATGAAGGTACAAGGTAGTTTGTGGAATATAAGGAGCCTTGGGCAGCCTGCACACTTCAGTATAAGCCTGGTAACTCGAAGTAATGAGAAGCAGCAAAATCCTGCTACTTCATAGCCCTGCCAGTCAGTAGAGGAAGGCATGGGAAGCCAGCACTCACTACATCTTTTCAAATGGAGCTGTGTGCAGGGCCCTCCTACTGCTCCTGCTCAACAACAAAGGGCATAGTTTAAAGCCCTAGTACTGACCAAAATGCTCTGAAATCGTCTCGTTAGATGTGTGCTCAAGTACTACTCTTTATACAGGTCTCTGAATTGTTACCTTGTGGCAGAATGTGCTCAGATAAGGCTAAACAAGGAAGTAAAGAAAAACACTTCTTTGTTAATTGTTGCAAGAATTTATGGATTTGTGCTTAGAAAAATCTGAGAACATTCTTTTAAAGAGTTAAACAGCATATAAATTAGACAGGACAAAATTCTGCTATGGCAGTACCTTTTTTATTATGTCTTTTTTATACATAATAGGCCTGGGACTTTGTCTCTTCGACCGTCTCACACTGTCTGGAATATACACCGTCTCACAATGTCTGTGCAGACATTACACATTTTTATGCAGGAAACACCCACTTAATACTGTTAAATCATGAGGCCAGCCAGCTTTTATAATCAGCTTCTCTGAAAACCTTTTGTATAAAGGACACTGTATGAAAGGCACCAATAAAACATTAATGATCTGTGCTTCCGATCTCAAACAGCAGGAACGCACACATTCAAGCAGCTCAGTTTCCATCTCTGCTAGAGACTGTAGCAACATGAGCATTTCTGTATGTTATGTTGTGCAAGGTATTTTATTTTCAGCAACACAAAATACAACCCAAATTCTGTAAGAATTGTGGAACAGTAAAAATAGCTCTTCTCCTTGACAGAAGCTATGTAACATTTACTTGCATAGCACCATCAGAAAATAATCAGTGTATAAATGTTTTCTCTATGTGGAGGGTAGGACAAAACCAGACAATTCTTTGGTTGTGTTGTGTTCATTGTAAATCATATCTTTGGCAAAATTTGGCTTGTTGCATGGTAATCATTACTGTTGTGATGCCCAGCCATCCTTGATGTAAGTAATAAAAGTAAAACTTCCACTTTATCAAACTTTTAAGGATTTTTAAATTTCTAATGCTAATTAAGTACATGCGAATATGTGAGGCTCATGACTTCGAGGTGATGGTGAGCAGCAGTTGTGCCTACCACGATAGTTACAAGAAAAGCCTTTGTCGGATTTAGTTGTCAAGTGTGTCTGGCTGAAGCAAATGATAAAACATGTGAGAGTCATGCTGGATCAGAGCAACGTTCATTTTAATCCCCAAGAGCCACGTCTGCTGGTGCTGTGTTTGAGCTGTTACAGGGAAGATGACTCATTTGTGTTTGTTAAAATGGCCAGAGAGCCTAGAAATAGATTAGTACTTTGCATTTGCAAAAGTTGACCCTCTATTTTGCTCCCTCCATGCTGCTTTCACTCTCAGCCACAGGGAAGCTTAGCAATGTCACATCCTACCATTGAACAAGTTTCCCTGAAACTGTTGCACTGCTAAGAGCATGCTGGATCCTCCTGGAGCTTTTCTTAGAAGTTAACTAAGAGTAAATTAGCTATTATTTTTTCCTTTCCCTTGCCTGTTTGTAAGCGAGAAATTTACTTTAATTGTGTGTCCATGTACTTACTATTAGGTCATGAAATATTTTATTTTTGTTAAATCTCAACAAGCTACCGCTGTCCATTAAAAGCAGGAGAAAAGAAAATTCATTCCACTAGCTTTTATGTTACTAAACAGATCTTTTTTGGATCTAAGTATCTTAATCCTGTGGAATCCAAAACTGCTACATATGATAAAATTCACTGTCAGTGAACTATTTAAAGAGCTGGGCAGGTGGAAATGACAAGATGCTCCCTGCTTCAACAACAGCTCTAGATGCCATTGGCATCTACACTAGAAAGCAGTATTGAGATTTCAGATTTCCTTGCATTTTGATTAGTTGGCAACATATAATTTGTCTGTGTATAAAATGCTGTGTTCTCCTACTTCTATCTAGAAGCCAGCTCAAAAATAAGATCTGGACTGTTGCCATCATTCACCTCAGCCCAAAAACTGTTTTGATACAGCCAAACATAGGAGAAAGTGCTTTAATGACTCGCTTTGAATGGCATGAATGAGCATAATTATCGCTTTTGAATTTATATGCAACCATACAGTGCATTGCTTATGTATGTGATACATAGACACCCATGGCATCTGAGAGGTGAGTGAGATATCTTATCTGCTACAGTGTCTCTAATGGCGAACAGTGGAAGAAGGAATATAAGAAACAGAACAAGTATGGAAAAATAATTCCCTCAAGATATTTTGTTGCAGCCAGAGGTTTAAGGATTTTGTAAGCTGGATGTGGCACTCAGATCATTGTTTTGGAAAAGCTACAGATCTGTCCTTCATGAATTTGGCTTTTACCTTTTCGAAGCTGTTTTATGCATTTGGGCTCTGTGCAGTCACTGTCTTAATTTATTTCAGTGTTATGTGAAGATGCCTTGCAGTGAGGCACCAGAAGACGTAAATTTTCTCCCTCTCACAGCATGGAAATAATTAGACCATATACACGAGTAAAAGTCTAATTCCCTGTCTGTATCTCAGCTATTGGTCCTTCCTCCAAATGTAGCAGCCAAAACACGTGTAGCCATATACTTACAATACTTTCATCTTCTAAGTATCAGAAGCATTTAAAATGCCATAATACCTGAAGATATGAAAGGTAATAGAAACTTTATAAAGTCAATTGCTAGTACCAAATTAATCCCTTGTGTCACCCTCCTACAGTCAGTAAAGTAATATCAGGGAGGAATTTGGGCCATGATTTTTAAAATACTACCTACCACAAATTAATTGTACACCAAAGGCTTTTAAACCATTTTAGATAAGCTACACAGTCAAGGCTGATCTTGTAATAGTGACACAGTAACACTAGACCTACATTACAGAGAATTTAATTCTTTTCTTATGTGTCTCATTTAGGTCCCAATTATCTTCATTTTCTGCCCTGAAGAAGTGCAGGCGAAGGTAAAAACACATCCACTTGCATCTGCCACTTCAATTTACTCTTGATTTTGTAGTATAATTTCAATCACAGTCAGAAAACAAACACAATCAATAAGAAACAGGCAGGTTGCATCTTCAATGCACCTCTGCCTTCTTAGCCGTATCCCCTGCCTCTTAAACTGTGTACTGAGGCAGATATGAAATGAACAGTTAATTGGAAAAAAAAGAATAATTAAAAAAGCCCAAGTTTGGAGAAAAATTAGAAATCAGCTAACAAAATGTTACAGCTCAATACTTTTATAAATTTGGAAATGAAAAGGAAACAGTAAGGGTATAAAAGAGGATTTATCTTTTTTGAGAGATGGGATCACTAATGAAGTGCCCATGGTAACACTATCAATTCCACATTGTTAGGACAGCATTAAGGTAGAAAACTCTATAGTCAATGTAAAGAATATCTTATATTTGCTTTTGATATTAAGTTCATATACTGTTCTGTTGTTTCTCTCTAGCACTGTTAGACCATGCTGAATTGCTTTTTCAAAGGTCATCTTCTACTCAAAGTATGTGAGAAAAAAATACAAAGAAAGGAGATAGAACAGAAGAGCTAAGATGTGGTAAACTAGAAGGTGATTAAAAGATAAAGACAGGGGTTTAAACAATTGATTTTTTTTTTTTTGGTGACGTGTTTGCAGGAAGTATGTCAAAATACTGATTGTTAGAGGAGTTGCTGTATGCTTTTAACAATGCTGCAATTGTATCCACTTTGCAGTCAGTAGTTCTGCTATTTACCTCATTGTTCCAGATGTGGAGGAACATGGTGTCAGGATCTCATCTCAACGTGCTCTTAATATACATCGTATTTAATGCATGATAAATTAAGGATTGTCTGGTTTTTAAGTATATACTGTGCCAGGTTTCTATTGTTGTTGTTGTGGGTTTTTTTGTTGTTTCAAAGTGAAGTTGCTGAAAGGGAATAAGTAGCAGTAACAGATGAACAAGCTTCCTGAGGATCAGTACATAGAAAAATTCAGAGAAAAAAGAGTTGGGACTCAAGTGTTTATTTTTCTTCTGGAAAGGTGGAAGGCAAACACAAGCTGTATTTTCGTTTAACTCATCTAGCCCTGGCAAATCATGTATGTATTTTTTTTTAGCGCAAAGAGCACATAAAATGAAAATGCAAGGAATGTACATGGGAAAAACTAATTGTGGATAGGATTACCAGGATTCATTCATGTACTTTAAAGATTACTGCCCATTGTCCTCCACCTTCAGCAAAAAACAAATTAAAGGATAGTAATTTCTTCTACCCTGGTCTGTATTTATTTTGGTCAATTTGATACTGTCGATTTTGATGCTGGCCTCCAGATATGAAAAAGTAATATAGTATTATACAATATACTATTACTTTTTTATAAGGGATGCATGAAAAATTACAAATGTAGAGTAATAAAAATATTCTTGCAACCAGAAATAGGAAAATAGCAACATGCATATTGGCTAGTAGCTAGACTTTTGTGGGCAATTTATAAACCACATTGTCAATTAGGAAAGAGAACTGCAGCAGACAGACCAAAATGGAATTTAGATATGAGACCTAGGATTATTTCACAGCATCTTCTGATATTAGGAAAAACTGAGACGAAGAACTGATTGTTGTTTAAAAAAATCTCCCGGGCTAGGAAAATATGCAAGCGAAAGCTGGATATTAAAGGGAGAATAAAGTGCCATTAAAAAAAAAGCTGGATGGTAGCTGTAGAATATATAAAGCCAACAAAAAAAGACTATAAGAAAGCACATTTGTGAAAATACAAAAATACAAGCAGTAGCATGTCAGCAAAAATGCTGACACCGCAAGATTCTCAGTATTAAACCAGAGTGAGAATGACTGCAAGCCTTCTTTCTCTGACAGAGTACTTCCTTTCAGCTTATTAAAAAATGTTGTTTTGAACATAGATACTTTATATGAATGTTATTCTTTCTGTTTATTTGTATCCAAAAGAAATTGGTCCAATCTGTGAAGAAACAGGTTCTTGTGAAAACAGCAGATCTGATCACTTGCTGTCTTTGGGGAAGTTCATATCAGTGTAGAAAGTAAGGTATTCCAATTACTTCTGTATGACATTATTTTGTTATATTTTTCATAATCTATGGGATTGGAACATGTTTGCCAAAAGATCTAAAGCTCAGATTACTAAGCATTAGTAATTACTAAGCATTTCTTAGTAAAAGGTGTGATAAGGGGAGACA
The DNA here is from genome assembly GCA_009806455.1 of Tetrax tetrax. NCBI lineage: Eukaryota > Metazoa > Chordata > Aves > Otidiformes > Otididae > Tetrax > Tetrax tetrax. The sequence goes on from WHYT01012288.1 coordinate 67,323, forward strand.
GGATGAGGAACTGGAACTGTAAGTATTTCAAAACACGAGAGAGACAATAATTAATGTTTTCACAGTCTTTACACACTTCCATAAGAGAAAATTCACAGAATCCCACTATAAAACAGATGTTATATCTCAGCTGGACCCCTCATGAGCCCAAACAAATAAATAAAAACAAATGCTAAAGAAAAATTCCCATCGCTTATTATTCTTATTATTTTTTGCTTTTTTTTTTTTAAAATTGTTTATGCAACACAATCCTTCTAAAGATGTAGTTGATTATTTTAAGAAAATGTTATACAATACAATCTGCTTTCATGAAGTCCATGTTACAAGCTATTCAATGCCTGAGGGGAAAAGCCTCATTGAAATGTGAAGCCACAATGTAGCATTAGAACATTGTAAGTAGTAATGAGTAAACGTGAAAAAAACACCTTTCTCATTTAGATCAACTCTCCGGATTGTAATTTTCCAAACAAATTAGGGAGGATACTTCACAAAAATGAGCTTTCCCATGTGACTGCCGATACATCCTGTGTAGAATGCGTAGAAAAAGAACACAATAAGAATACATTATTTTTTGTCATGTTGTTTGAACAGTTTAATTTCTATCCCTAAACAGAGAGTTCACAGTTCTAATTTTGGATGCATACATATACATGTACATATGTATATGTATTTTAATCCTCCAACTTCTTTTTACTACAGTATGGAAACTTGGGTTGCTCTTAGTATACTTAGTATATTTAAATGATTCATAGCTATGAAAGACAAGTCACTTGGTTTCAAGAAGTGAAATATGATGGCTTATGGGATCTGAAATGTGTAGTATTTCCACAGAGAAAAAAAAACAGAAATAAGATTGAAGTCAATGGCACTCCACAGGCTTTTCTGACATGCCTGGATTAGAACTGTAATGCTGGGCCTTTATTCTGCAAAATAAACTCTTATAGCACCAGATCATACAGTCACAGCATATTCAACTGCCGATGTAGTTTGTGAGGTGCCTGGTGCAATGAGCTGCTCAGAGCAGGGTCAGCCAGGGAGTCAGATCAGGATGCTCAGGGCTTTGTCCTGTTGGGGCCTGAGACCAGCAAGATTCTCAACTGTTAGTTTTTCTCTAGGTGACGTCTTCCACAAGACCAGATTGCCCAAAGTCCCATCCAACCTGGACTTGAACACTTCCAGTGATGGAGCATCCACAGCTTCTCTGGGCAACCTATTCCAGTGCTTCACCACCCTCTCAGTAATGAATGTCTTACTCATGTCTAATCTAAACCTAACCTCTTCTGGTTTAAAACTATTACCCCTTGTCCTGTCACTACATGCCCTTGTCAAAAGTCCTTCACCAGTTTTCTTGTAGGCCCCCTTTAGGTACTAGCTCACTATAAGGTCTCCCTGGAGCCTTCTCTTCTCCAGACTGAACAGCCCCAACTCTCTCAGCCTGTCCTCACAGGAGAGGTGGTACAGCTTTCTGATCATCTTCATGGCCCTCCTTTGCACTCTCTTCAACTGGTCCATGTCCTTCTTCTGTTGGGAGCTCCAGAACTGGATGCAGTCCTCCACATGGGGTCTCACAAGAGCCGAGCAGAGGGAGAGAATCACCTCCCTCAACCTGCTAGCCACACTTCTTTTGATGCAGCCTGGGATGTGATTGGCTTTCTGGGCTGCAAGCACACATTGCTGGCTCATGTTGAGCTTCTCATCCACTAGTACCCCCGAGTCCCTCTACTCATTGCCGCTCTCAATCCATTTTTCTTCCAGCCTGTATTTGTGCCTGGGACCCCGCACTTGGCCTTGTTGAATTTCATGAGGTTTGCACGGGCCCACCTCTCCAGCTTGTCAAGGTCCCTCTGGATAGTATCCCTTCTGTCCATTACACAGCTTAATGTCACCAGCAAACTTGCTGAGAGTGCACTCTATGCCACTGTCCATGTTGTCAGCAAAGATATTAAATCTATTAGACTGTCAAATAAAAGGTTCCTTTGCATGAAGGACCTGTCGCTTAGTGCAGAGAGCAAGGAAGGTCTCTTTATGGGATCTCTTAGGTTCCCATTTTAAAGCAGCAGGAGGAGCTTGGGGTGAGACTGCAAAAGGCATATACAATTTATCTGCAGACATCTGACATTAACCCCTGGGATTGGAGGCGTTATTAATTTAGTGCATCTAAGGCTGTTATAGCTCATACTGATGCTCTTCCTCTCAGTAAAATTTTCAGAGGAAGTTAAAATTGTTATAAAGGAAGCGATTTCAGCAAGATTGCAAACTAATAGGAGATAGCTCCAAGTAAAGGTCAACCTAGAGTTTAGTACTGGCCAAAAAGCCAAACTGAACATTACAGATTATTTGGAAATAAGTAGTGGAAGTTATTATGCTGCTGAAAGAATACCAGTGTCTTGAGTACTGGCTCTAGCTTAGTTTCTTCCATCTTAAAGACACTGTATTAGAACTAGTAATGTTTCACAGGAAAGAGATGAGGCACGCACCTTCATTAGCAAGTAACTGAACAAAGCAGCTAGTGCTAAGGAGCCTACATATAGGCCATACATAGCTTGGGAATTTCTCTTCCAGTCAAATGTTTCTTTGTACACACATTCAAAGCTTTCTCCTTGGTGCATACCTGGCCTGGTTGATATTTTTCTAAAAAGTCCAGTTCTTATGCATCAAAACTGCTCAATAAACTGAATGAACTTGCAGTAAGTGGGACAACCAGTGGGACAACTTTACTTAAAAACTACCTTTACTGCTTGAATCAAAATGCTGATGTATAACGTGACTGATGTAGTTTCCACAGTGACAGTTAACAATGACGCTAAGTAAGCAGCCTGCAGCCCAACAGGGGTGATCTGAGAAAACTTTAGATTCTTGAGGGGTATAGACAGCAAAAAAAAAAAAGAAATTTATTGTCTACTACTACTTCTAGTGCAAAAAACCCCTACGATGTACTTAACAAACCTAGCAGGAGGGAAGTTTGGAACAAGCAATAGCTTCTTAATATGGATGGGACTCTGTGTTTTGGGATGCTATGGATTCTAAAATTCCATATAGACTCAAGTGGAAATAAGTTAAATTTCTGGGAAAAAAAGAAAAATCCAGGTTTATTATACAAAGAAAAAGTAATTCTCTCTCAGTAAGTTCCTCAACTGAAAATTTTGGAGACTCTGGATATGTTTGGGAATTACCATTTTGTGTTTACCGGGTTCTAGTATGTTCTATCACTGGCTTTTCTGGTTTTGGACACTCTCAGAAAGAGGATATGCAGTATCCTTGTAAGGATATCACATCAAGGCAGGTTTTTGATCTGACATTGTTCAACTTTTCTCGTAGCAATGAGTGTTCAGCATTTGATGTCATTCGCACTAGTTAGGTGCCCATCTAATTCTTTGAGTTCATGAGTGTCTTTGGTTTCTGATCTTAGCAATCACTCAGGACTGAAATTTCATTTTAATAAGGCAGAAATAGTTGCAAATACAGACTCATTCCAAAATCCAAGTATCCTTTAGTTTTGTGGTCCCTGCAATTCAGATCGAAATTGGATCTAGATTTATATTTAAGGAGCAAGATAATGAATTATAAATGGAAGAGGAAGTTAATTCCTCTGAAATTAGAGAAGTAAAATTATATTCCCTCAGTATGTACTGTAAAACATCGGAAAAATATAGAGAAAAATATAGCTGCATTTTTCTTCTCCTTCAAGAAGCACTTTCTTTTATGCCCTGGATTTTTTATTTTTTATTTTTAATTCCTTTCTTGAGAGATTTTTTCCTTCCATCACAGCTTTGTTCTGTTAATTTAATTAATTAGAAAGCAGCTGAGCAAGATACTTTCCTCTAAATGTACTGTCTTACATAAGGATCTCGGTCTAGTTTCATTGATTAAATTGGTATTGTTTTCACTGTACTGCATACAAATAATATTCATAATATTCTGAAGTTTATAGAGTGACTCAAGAAGTGCAAAACTTATTGCACTGAATTTAGGTTTGTCATGATTTTGACTACAACAAAAATATTTTATCTCCTCTTGCATTTTTCCTCAGCTGCCTTTCAGGATAGTGAAGAAATAAGTATTTCTGCCATTGGTGGTGAAATTATAGAATCATCTTATCATTAATGTTTAATTTTTATTTAGCTTTAGTTTTGTATAGTAAGAATCAATTTATTTATAGTGACAGATGACCAATGAGCACAGAATGGTTCTATTTGAATGCGATATAAGGGATCATGAATACTCATGAAACTTAGAGGTTTTTTTGTGTTATAGGTCCCAAACTTGCTTAGCAAAAACTAAAGATAATAGTTAGTATAGCATTTAGTGATTCATGTTTAACATTTTTGATTGTCCTATGGTTTCTGAGAGAGACGTGGATCAGTAGCCCTTGGTACCAGCCTGTAGTTTTTGGCCATTGGTTGGTCTGAACTGGTACTAAGAAACATACATAGTTTTACTACGGACTATTAGTTTGTTCTTTAGACTTGTCCTGTATGTATAATTAAATATTAACAATATGTTTATGTTTCACTTACATCCCCTCTTCTTTTTTTTTTTTTTTGCCAGAATAAAGTATCCCAACTGCTGACAATGTAAAGGCAGAACAGTGTTTTATGAGAAAATAAATATTTAAATTAACAATATTCTCTAGTCATTTCACATCAAGTGCAGTGGCAACCAGAGTTTTACCTGATACAAAACCTAGCATAGTGTGCTAAACATCAGAATGAAGCTTTGGGCAACATAAGATCTTAGGTAAAGATGATGACATGGAGCCTGAAGTCTTTTTACTTCAAGCAGCTTTGGACAATTAGGAACTTGGCTAATCAAACGTTTGAATTTAATTTCATTATGCAATGATGTCAAAACGTTTTAACTAACAGTTTGACTACTGTGAGCAATCTTGAGGATACTCACAAATAAACCCCCGCCCATGGCCATGAAAATGGGGAAACAGTGGCAGCACGAAGATAAACTTTGAAAAATTATTCTTCAGAAGAAAATAACCTACAGTAAAGCATTCCTCTGTATTATCTTGTAGACATAATCCAAAATCAGATTATAGGAGTCAATGTTAGCAGTGTACATTAGAAATTTGGACCAAACACAAAAGTCTGCTGCTCTTAAGAGCCTCTGCTTTATGTCCTAAAGTGCAAGGCTGCAGTTTAAGCAATTTACAATCATCAGAAAAGCTTCCAGGGACAGTCCAAACAGATTTACTTCCAGGATTATCTATTAATATTCTTTCCTCTACCAGACAAACCAGAAACTCAGTGTTATGTTTTGAGATATATTTATAAAAGTAAAAAATCTCTTTTAAAACCCTAGTTGAATTACAGCCCTTGTATTTATTCAGATATTTATTGGATCAGCCTGGAAAGTTACTGAATATGTGAAATATGTGAAGTGGAATGTACTTGCCCTACCAAAATTTCATCCCAGTTCATCATATGATCAATTTTTCGGCATGTGAAATACCTCTATAGCTTATAGATATGATTAAAAAAAAATCAGAGTGATACATTTTTTCATAGATGGCATTTTCTGAGTGTCATGTTACTTTGAATTTTGTCCACAGGGAAGGTGTAACACACAGGAATTTATGGATTGCTGTACTGGATCAGGTCAGAATAATCTAGATTTGTCATCTGTAGTGAGACACAAGAAGAAAATATGAAACCACTTTCATACTTCAAATTCTTTTGGAAGCCAATTTGGTGCAGTAATGTCAGGTACTCTGGCAGTTCTCTTGTACCCAGAACTGAAGTAGCCTGTATCCCTACAGTGGAAGGATCATGACACTCGCCTGTTCTCAGATATGTGTGCTCTGCCTAAGTAATTCATAAGTTTTCTGTCCTTTTTTTTTTTTATAACCTGGCTAAAGTACATAATTAACAAATGTCTTTCTTATTTAATTTCTCTTGTATTTATGAAGTCTAAATTTTGTAGATGTTAATAGTTCATAAAATCTGAAAAGTAGCATTTGTCTTGTTGCATCTCCTTGTGTACAGTTTCTACAATTTATCTTTGCAAGAGGAACCAGAGGTCTGTGGGGCTTGTGAGGAAATATAGAGAATAAAACTAGGCAGAGTTGCAGAGCCTTGAGCTCTGAGTCTAGGGAGCATGGTTAATTATGGCTTATCCAGATCAGAGTGAATTGCACTGTGATCTCACCCATTGCAAAACTCTGAATTCACCAATTTACTTCAAAATGGAACCTAAACATTTGGTACAGAATCTAGGGTATAAATGGAAGTTTTGGCATTGACTTAATGGTCAACAGATGGGACTGGACCCTATGGCCAAGTTCTGCTTTCAGGATGATATTTTTTTAATGAAGTTAAAGTGAAGTTGAACAAAAAGAATTATGTTACTTTTGTTCATATTTAGAAGGCTTGAACACCACTGGTGTGTTGAGCTGGGATCCAAATCCCTGTTATGGAGAAGTTTATGTATAAAATACCCTTGGCAGGAAAATACAGATTGTCAGAGCATGAGTGTTACCTAAGCTACATATCCCAAAGCACACTTTTATATTTCCATGACAAGTGGTAACTTAGTAAAGTCTAAAGCAGTCAACTCTGCAGCAATGGTGGGAACCTAAGATTATTTTCTGGTGAGGAACTTGTGGCACAGTGGGAGATGACATTTGAAATTATCTTCTGAATTGCTTTGGACTGACATGAAGAAGTACGTAATGATGGTGGTGTGGTTACTGTGTTCCACATCCAGCCTCAAGAGAATAATTGCAGGTCCATTGTGTGTATAGCATGTTGTTTACACAGCACATTTACAAGTGAACTATAAAAAAATACAGTCTCAATTTTATTCAAAAATAAAATCAACAGCATGATGCTGCAGTGTTGACCCAAAACATATGGCCAAATAATAAAACAACGGAAAACTAGTTTTAAAAGCTTAATATACTATGTTGTGCAGTGTGGAATACCTTATAAAGTTTTAAGTGAACTGTGAAAAGTTTATACTTATTTTTCAACTGTTCTCCAACAGAAATTTTGACACATGACTAGCTGTAACTGTGTTATGGCAGGCATTCTACAACAGAATTTTCTAAGCTTAGCTTTAAAATGGAACTCTAGCATATGTTTTCGCTGTAACAAAAAGAAGGATCTTATCCAAAAAAATCAACCTATCAAAAATTTAAAGACAGAAATTTATTATGCAAATATAATATTCCAAGTATGTACTGAACAACTGCAAAATGTATAGGCAGCTCTCTCTATATGTTTCTGTAGATGCATATCTCTAAACTGACAACTGGTTTGATATTTTAAGTTAGATACTTGAAATTACTGCTATAAAAGAATAAATCTTAAGCCTACTGGAACAGTCTTGTTTGGTGTATGTTGGCAAACCAAGCCTACAGTTAGTATTTAGGGACTTCAGCTGAGATTTCCATTTCCAGTGCTGACAATGCTCAGTGAAAAAGAGAAAATTTGTAGCAGAATGACCTGTGAAAGTTCTGTCTCCCCAGGGCATTACAGCAAGCTACCAGCATTGTGCACACAGGCATGTCTGAAGGCTGTTGAAAATTAAGAGATTAAGATTCAGTGATGGCCAGACTCAAAATCAGTTGACATGCAGTATCTGTTCTCAACTGTGTAAACCCCACAAGAAGATCCAGAAAATATCTGGCACAAAATATCAAATGCATCAACATTTTTACCTAAGTGTCTGCAGTTGATCAGATATTCTCAGGGAAATTACAGGTATATTTTCCATTTCTTTCCATATCTTCAGACTGATCGTTGGATCTTTTACAGACATCATGTCTCCATCATGCTTACAGGTATCCCTTCCTGCCCTCTTTCTTTCTGCTTTCTCTGTTCAGATTCTTTTCCTTTTTGTCAGACTCCTGTTTCACCTGAGCTTATAGGTTTCCGGGAGCAGTGTATGCTATACAAAGTTTATATGATATTTTGGTTCATATGACAAACTGGTACAATTTAGGCTAGACTCATCAAACTCCTGTTTCTCCTGGTGTTAATTTCAGTCTCTACCCAGCATTATTTTGTAACTCTGAACATCACTTGTCTTGAGGTTTTTGAAAACCACTCTCATTATTTTCTGTGGCACCAGGAAAATTCATGGTAAGAGAACACCACTGACACTACCATTTTAAAAAAGCCCCATTTTTGAAATAGAGGCTTTTCACCAGCTTGTATGTGTCAGCGGATTTTGAACTAGGGAGTTCTTTCCAGTAAGCTTCAAATTCTGCCAGCTGCATTCCCCATGTCATTGGAAAGAACAGAAGTAGTAATCCTGCCATTGCTTATTATTTACTGATGTAATCCAGAAAACAGGCCAAGTTTCAGAATAGACTTCTACTGAGTTCGTAGGAGGAGGTGGGGTAGCTTAGGCTGATAAAGTTTTATTTAAGGGTGTCTGATGGTGTACTGATTTAAGTGGACTTCGAACAGCATTACTGCTCCATTTGTCTCTCCTATACCAGGTGGAACTGGCACCCTTGCTTGTGCAGTGCCTGGTTGCTGCACCACCACTGAACGCCACTATATGGCAGTGACCTCAAACGCGCTAGTCTACACTGCCCACCCACCTATTACTAAAAAGGATTATTTTCCATTGTCATCTATAGTCAATCCAATCACAGGGACTCTGAAGCTTACAGGAGAGCTTAAAGCTTATATTTTCATGGCAGTACACAAAAAAAAAAAAAAAAAATGAAATAAGTGATTTGTACAGTCTACCTGTGAGGCATTCAAGTTTCCATGTTCTTCTTAGAATCACTCAATTAATACCGAAAATCATTTCCACCTCAGTATCAATAACAACAGGTTAAGGAATAATGTCACAGAATAACAAGACGGTGTGAAACTGATGGGATAGCCAGTTCATTTTCATTTCCCAGATCCTCCCCAGAGACCATCTATTAAAGAACTTTTTTTTTTTCTTTTTCCTCATAGGAAATCTGTTTGTTGATCCACCTCAAAGGATTGGGATTCAAAAGGTGCTAAAGTAGTTCTCTGGAAATGAGCATCACACTCACTGCTTACTTGGGTAGCTTCTTTTAACCAGTTCTGGTTAAAAGCTTTTGCTGATGTTCCCAAAGCCACTCTTTTAATACTGGTGGTTTGATGTAGAAAGCTGTAGAATGACTGCCTGAAAATAACTCATCAGCTTTCAAAGACTTGCTTTCTTTTCAGAAATTCAGTGGTTCCACAGAAAGACTATAAATTCCCTTAGATATGTGCTTTTTATACATCTATTAGCTAATTGTTTGCTTAATGGCAGATCTGTTGAGCCCGTGTATTTCATGCCATGACAATTTAGAAGGAAAAATATGCAGAGGTGATTTATTCGGAGGAAAAAATCAGCAACTATTTATAGAAAGAAATTTGAGAGAGGTTGAACTGCAAGTTTGTTTTAATGAAAAACTGGAGTATTATCAAAGTTGATACGTTAGAAGCAATAAAGGTCACTTGCAGGGACAGGAAAGAATATTCTGCCAGGGGTGAAACAGAAGATCCATGAAGGTATAGAGGCTCAGCCATCAATAGCATTGGACTTCTGAGAGTATGAAGCCCTTCAGATGTCACGTCAAAAGCAAATGAGAGCAGATGGAGGCCAAAGATATAGGAAAGATGAATTGCAAAGGAAGACAAGCAAGTGTCAGCTCATCAGCAGGAAAGGTCAGGTAGATGGTATGAGACAAGAACATTTAAGTAGTCGGAATAAGACCATGGAAACTGCAGTTTTATTTTTTCCTTGAGAGAAAAATTGCTTTTTTTTTTTTTTTTTATTTTGGTAGGTAAAAAAATAAAAAGACTCCTTCCACATGTTTTCCAAAAACCCCCTTCAGTTACTATTGAACTTATTTTGTCAAAAAAGCATCTCTAACTATAAGTAAAAATGGAGACAATTTTAATATTAAAGATACAGATGGAATTCCTAGTAAAGTAAATTTTTCACTGTAAAGAGAGCTTACCTTCTGTAGCAGCTACTTTCTAGAGCTAAAATGCTAAAAAAGAAAAAACAAATCAACAAAAGCAAAACAAAAATTATTCAAAAATAAGTTATAGCCTAGCTTTAATAACCTGAAAATGAGACAAAGATGAATAGTTTTAACATAGTCCAATTAAATAATATACCATTTCTAAATGAATGAAAACTTTCCTGAAATTTAAACTCTACCTATTTTATGCAAATATCACTCAGTGACATAATTAGTGAGAAAATGATCGCTCTTACTATCAGTTAGCACCTTCCCTCCCCTCTTTCTAATAATAAAGAACAAAGTATATGGACTTGATTAGAGCTTCACTGTCCTTACTAAGAAGCACACACAGAATACGATCGGGCAATATTTGCAACTATTTATTTCCAAGTCTTGCATGAACTCCAAAGAGAGGATTTAGGGCTTGGTGTAGAAGCTTTTGAAATTAGCAGAAATATTCTAGTAGAGGTAGCTGGTTTTGGACGAGGTATCCAACTAGTATGTGGTAAGTGACACAATCTCTTGCATCTGTGTGTAAAAGCTGTAACTATACTCTTCTCATTATAACCTTTCCCTTCATCGCTTAGAATATTCAAGGACTTGAAGACTCCTGTGTAATGGTTATATTGTATGGTGCATCATTACAACATTTCCACTGTTTTTACTAAAATTTATCTCCTTGTCCCAGCATTTCTTAGTTGGCAAATGAGGTGTAGTGTTGTTTTTACTGCTGCTAGGCAGCTGTCCTTATAGTTGACCACTGATTTTCAAAGTCTGCTTTCCTTATCTTATGTCTCACTGCAGAAGCTATCAATCTCTATCATATTCCAAGGTGGAATGTGGAGAAAGCTTTTAATTTCTCCATTGCCTGCCAAGCAAAAAGAAAAGCAGCACAAAGAAAAGTGTTACACTCAATCAGAAAAGAATTTTCAGTCCAGTATTAAAATTTTCCAGACATGTATATCAGTATAACCCTTGTGTGCAGTGGAGATATATGTGAGTGTATGCGCATTTAGGTGTGCAGGCTACTAAATAAAAAAGATAAATACCTTTAGTGGAAAGTATGGCTGTGTTTCTACTTTGAAGGCATTATTTTATTCATTTCCAGAGATGGCTTGGTATTTCTATCTGAGAATAAAATACATTCATTTCAAAGCAAAGGCTGACCTATAAAATTTTCAGAATATAAATTACTTTAGACAATGCTAAAATAATTTATGGAAACCTCGTACTTAATTCTTTAGTTTTGGTTCTGTGGTAACCATATTTCTGGAATGAGCTGTTGTGGTTTTAAACAGAGATTTAGAAAGGTAATACAAGATAGCGTGGGGCTGGAGTTTCTGTTTTATGCAATTGAAATATCCCTCCTAAGGGATTTCAAATGGATGAAGAGCAGGCGTTTTGATTTGATGGTAAATTGCTAAGCTGATTACCTTGAAAATTAGCACAAGCTGTGACCAGAAATCCTTCCCCTTCAAAAATCAAGAATAAGGTAGGAGAGTACAAAACAACAAGAAAGTATTCTTAATGTTAAAATATTATTCTTTTAAGGAAAACAAACACAAAAGTCAGTCAATATGTGTTCATACATAGAGATACACATATTGATTTTATTATTGCTTAATACAGCATTTATGACTTCTGTCTTCTCAGTGATTTGCTATTATAGACGGTAATGAAGAGTAAAAATATTGTTAGTAGCTTGGTGCTTTTGTGTCCGTCTTTTTTTGATGAGATAAATTAAGTTGTCTGTGTGATCTACACAGGGATAAGCCATTTACTGATCAGAGAATTTTGGCTGATTCTGACCAAAGTCTGGTAAGAACGTGGATTAAAAATTTAAAATTATGACTTGACAAATAACTCCCTTTTTTTTCTCCCTGTAATTGTTACTTCTCTAACTATTGACATATGCTTTGACTACTAACACATCACATAAAATCACATAAAGTGGATTCCTCATCCGAAATCACAAACATTCTCTTGTCTACTCCAAAGAATCATGAAACACCAAGCAATATAAAAAGACATATGCCTTGTAGCAAAATTACCATTTTAAGACATCAATTCCATTAACTGTTAATGTGGAAAAGTTAATAAATTTGCTGTTTTATTCATATAAAGCCAAATTCCATGCTGAAAATCCACTATATGCAGTTACATTTTATTCTATGAAGATTTCAAGGGTAACCAAAGGAACAATGATCAATCTGCTGTTTAGGGACAAAATGCTATATAATCAATATAAGCAGAATGGAAGTAACCTCACTATAAATATACCAAGGAAGGTTGATTTTCTGGTGGAAAGTATGATTTGACACAAGTTAGGTAACCAAGACAAAGAATTCCTGAACAAAATGTATTTGCAATATAAAAATATAAGTTTTTAAATCCTTAAAAATTATTATGTGTTTCTTAGTACAAACCCTGAGCATACGAAATCCTTCAAAATTTCAGAATATAAGAGTTTAGCAGCATTTACATCGTGAAATTAACATAATGCTGATGAGCTACCACATTAAACAGTGTACCACTTGTAAGGAATGTACCCCTTACATATGTAGTACGCTACTTACTTCACATGCCTCCTGGAGAACAGTGATACTTAAAGAATGTGCAGAATAGCATGTCGACCTAGCATTCCCACAGGTTGGACTATGAAACTAAACAAATTGAGGCACTTGATTAGTAGTCCAATATTTCACCTAAGAGTTTAGCTACTATAACATATGCTTAAATTAGAAATATTGGCTTTATTTCTTAGATTGTTCTGAGTTGATCTACCTGCCAAATTCATGGTGCCTGAACTAGTTACTCAGACTATATATACCCAGACTATAGCATGCAGCTTAGAGGAATATCTCAAAAAGCAGGATTTAAAGGGGTGTTTGGGAAGTTCCAGAGAATTGTCAAAGCCACAGCTAATATCATTGACTGACACAGAGTACGGACTTTTTTTTCCGCTTGCTGCCTGTAGGAGAAAATGAATAAATTACTGTTATCTCCATATGAAAGAATGGTACCATAACGGGTGTTAATGTAGGAGTTACTGCATTCCATTTGGTTCTTTTAATTCAAATCATAAAATAACCAATAAAACATTAAACCATTAAATAACATGAATTATCCAGAATAATAGAATAATACTTATTTGCCTGTTATATCTCAACACTCTTCAATCCTTTCCTTTCAATTACTACAAAGGCCTATTGATGGTGTTGCCTTTCTTTGAACTGCTTTTTGCTTCATGTGTAAATTAAGAAATTTTTTGAAAGTTTTCTTTCTTAGTGCTGAGGTTAGTTGGTAGATTTAGTAAGCAGGAGTTAATAAAGTATGAATAGTCTTAAGTCTATTATGGATAATCTGCTCTTTCTGTGTTAAATCAGGAGACCTATGCTGTTTTGACCTATATTCATGATATCAGAAGGGTGTGTATTTCAGCACATACCATGTTTTAACACACCAGAAGTGCATGTTTTCAGCATACATATTCCATAAAAGCAAAAAAAAATTATTTTATGAAGTGAATAGGTTTGGCCTTAATAAAAGGCAGACTAGCATCACTGTCTTAAAGTAGGCAACTTTTGTATAAGACATACTGTACAAACTTGTTTCCAAGACTCCACTCAACATGTCAGTTCTTTTTCAGTTCTAGACTTCTTTCACAAGTAAGTAAATATTAATTTTGTGGTGTGACTGATGAGTATACTGAGGAAAAAAATCCATTGCCATGACCAAGCAGGTCTGGGTGATGTTTCTCAGGGACTCACAAACAAATTTAAGTGTGCACAAGTAATGTATTCAGACATTTTGGGGTTTCTTCTGATCTTTCTCTCCCTCCTCTCCACTTCTAGCCCTACTGCTTGTATTTTTCCTCTGCTGCTTTCGAAGGAGAAATCATTATTTAATGTCAGTTATGGAAAAGCTACAGAAATATTCTGAAGATCCATCACAATTAAAAAGCTAATTATTTACTTAGCTCTATCTCAATTTGCATTCAGTCCTCCTGTTCCACTACGCAGCATGTCAGCTGTGAAACTGACACTGATGAAATGCTTTTGATTATCTTTTTGCTTTAGAATACCACCACTGAAAATGCAGAAACAAAAATCAAATGGAGGAAAAATAATCAAACCATATATATTTGGCAGATAAAAGCTTGGAAATCGCTTCATCTGGATAGAATCATCACTATTCTTACAAACACTTCTGTGTCTTTATATATAAAAATACCAGCATTGTACCTCAGCTCCTCCACAAGAAAGCACCTTGGAAGAGCAGAATCAAATGTATTTCAGATCTACAGTCTAATATTCCGGTTGTATAGATGGTATAGCTCTACTGATTTCTGTCAGTAAGCAGTCTCTGAAAATAATAAGCAAGAGCACAAACACTGAAAACTTGCTAAACTAAAACCTTTGAAATGTAGGGACAGTTAAATAACAGTTTCAACACCCAGTTCTTCAGAGCAGCAGCGCTGCTTCTCTCTGGTCTTATGGAGGAGGTTGTGTGAACATCTACCTTTCTGAAATGCTCAGTGACACTATCTACAGCAGAAAAAAATGGAAAACTTACTGCCTTAATCAATGTATTTAGAAGACAGAAGGCTTATGCTTTTGTACTGATCTTTTGAAATCCACTAATTTAATGTTTTTTTTTCAGATCCCAGGGAATGTCCTTGCCTTCTAGTACATACCCTCTCTTAATACATTGTGCTTGAACTGATGGCCACTGTGGTTCAGCTGAAGCTGTCATTCTACTGAAAGCTGAAGGCACTTCACCTTGCAATTCCAGGCTCCAAGGAATATCGTCTGTCCTTGATGATCATTCTGTTTATATGTATCATTGTCAGTAAAATGTTTTTGTTAATGTTATCTATGTTCTTTTTCTCCCAAGAAAGAGATTTCACCTCTTTCCATGAAAGCGTGGATCTGGGGAAAAAATGATGAAAAACAAATCTAGTTCGAGATCTAGTTTGAAACCAGCATGCATCTGGTGGTCGCTTATGTGCCATGATGTTATAAGGTGCTGTTCACACAGCAATTCAGAGACTGTTTATTTAAAGTTTGATAGATAACTGTGATCTCTTCACCTCTTTTTTTTTTGCTCTCTGCTCTTCATTACAGTAATACATCATACTTTCCTTCAGGACTCCAGACATTTTTGTTTTCGTTCCTAAAGCCTGAATGTCATTTGCAAGATAAAGTAAACAAAACTGATCTACTCTCTCAGGAACGTTGTACATGGCTGTCTACGTGGGTGTGTCATGTGGCCCTGAGAAAGGAGTTGTCTTAAGACAAGTTATGATTTCCCTACAAACAGATCTAAACTTCAGTAGAGCAGTCACTGGGATAACTATTCCTAGCAGAAATTATTCCTGCATGGTTCCTGGCACAGGTCAAGCTATAATATTTATTAAAATAGTCAAGCTTGTCTTGTCTATGCCCGTATTTGGCATAGACATCCACCCTGGTGCAGTGAAAAGTACCCAAGTACTTTGAAAAAGGCTATAAACAAAAAATATATACATATGTTGAGACACTTTGGACTTTGTATTTGGAACTTGATTCTGTGAACTGGTGGATCTCCTGATCACTCCCATGGATCTCTGTGGGTGAAGTCTCCACATTCATGTATTTAATTCACAAATATTCATTTTAGGGGCTATAAACTGTAGAAACAGTATCTTACAAAATATGTAAATGATGACTCTGTCAGGTTAATATATATGTTATTAAAATATAAGCATGAATTTAATAGTAAGGCAGCTTGGGCTATTTCCACTTTCCTTGCTAATATAGATAATTCTTCCTTCATCATGTTCTGCAGCTGGGAGGGGGCAACCAATTACATTAGGTGGGATTTCACCTATTCATGGCATATATTCACAAAATCAAGCCTGGCCGATTCACATTCAATAGCTCTGCAGCTTGTTGAGGAAAATGGCAATTCTACTCCTTTCCAGGGGAGGAATTTCCTTCACACAGGAAAGTTTGAAGGAAAGTATTGTTTAGATGAAACTTATATAAGGTGATAATATCTAAGATTTATTACAGTTCATTGTCAAAAGAGAGGTGTATTAAACAGGGTTATATGGGAGTCTGCCCTGATCTAAGGGCAGACATATAAATATATGCTCCAGTAAAGTAGACACTAAATGTAAGCATAAAGCATATCTTTACTTTCCTTAGAGATGGTTTGTTTAATATGAACCACCCACTGTAGCAGAAGATCAGGTTCGGGAACATCTAAGGAGCCTGAAGGTACACAAGTACATAGGACCTGATGAGACACATCTGCAAGTCCTCAGGGAACTGGTGGATGAAGTTGGCAAGCCACTAGCCATTGTATTTGAGAAGTTGTGGCGGTCTGGTGAAGGTCCTGATGACTGGAAGAGGGCTAACATAACCCCCCATTTTAAAAAAGGGGAACAGGGAATACCCGTGGAACTACAGGCCGGTCAGCCTCACCTGTGTACCTGGCAAGATCATGGAGCAGATCCTCCTGGAAACCATGCTAAAGCACATGGAAAGCAAGGAGGTGATTGGTGACAGCCAACATGACTTCACTAAGGGCAGATTGTGCCTGACTAGTTTGGTGGCCACCTATGATGGGGTTACAGCATTGGTGGACAAGGGACGAGCCACTGTTGTCATCTACTTGGACTTGTGCAAAGCATCTGACACTGTCCTGCATGACATCCTTCTCTCTAAACTGAAGACACATGGGTTTGATGGATGCACCACTCGGTGGATAAGGAATTGGCTGGATGGCTGCACTCAGAGAGTGGTGGTCAACAACTCAATGTCCAGGTGTAGACTGGTGATGAGTAGCATTCCTCAGAGATCGATATTGGGACCAGCTCTGTTTAACATCTTTGTTGGCAACATGGACAGTGGAATAGAGTGCATCCTCATCAAGTTTGCTGCTGACAGCAAGCTGTGTGGTCCCATCGACACACTGGAGGGAAGGGATGCCATCCAGAGGGACCTTCACAGGCTGGAGAGGTGGGTCCGTGCCAACCTCATGAAGTTCAACCAGGCCAAGTGCAAGGTCCTGCACGTGGGTTGGGCTAATCCTAGGCACAAATACAGGCTGGGCAGAGAATGTATTGAGAGCAGCCCTGAGGAGAAGAACTTGGGTGTGCTAGTGGATGAGAAGCTCAACATGAGCTGACAGTGCACGCTTCCAGCCCAGAAAGCCAACCGCATCCTGGGCTGAATCAAAAGGAGCCTGGCCAGCAGGTCAAGAGAGGTGATTCTGCCCCTTTACTCTGCTCTCCTGAGACCCCACCTGCAGTACTGTGTCCAGCTTTGGAGCCCCCAACATAACAAGGATGTGAACCTGTTGGAACCAGTCCAGAGGAGGGCCACAAAGTTGATCAGAGGGCTGGAGCACCTCTCCTGTGAGACTAGGCTGAGACAGCTGGGGCTGTTCAGCCTGGAGAAGAGAAGGCTCCAGGGAGACCTTATAGCAGCCTTCCATTACTAAAGGGGGCCTACAGGAAAGATGGGGAGATGTGGAGGCAGAAAGTGCAGTGCAGCTGTTTGACATTGATGAATTTGGGCTATGTCCTTGAACACCACTTGCTCAATAACAAAAACAGCAACTAGAACAAGATAAGGAAACAGCAAGGGCAAAAAATAGTAAAGACAACCAAAAAACTGTAACCAGTCCAAATGAAGCATAAGGCACGTGAACAGTACATTGCTATCAATCAAATTAGATGATTAAGTGTGTGCCCTTTACCTGTAACTTAGATAGACTATAAAAGACTATGCTGACTAACAATAAAGGTCTCTGGAACACCATCCACGGAGTCCGTGTTTTTACTGCCACATATGGTGCCCAAACAGAGACCTTAACTCACGGCAAGAGAGTGACCAGTGGCAGCCCCTGGCTGGACGAAAAGGCAGCGGAGACAACAGCTGCAAGCAGCAGAGGTAAGAGCTGTGGTCCCCAGGACCAAAAATAAGGCAGCAGAGAATAGAGCCGCAGTCCCCGAGACCAAGAATAAAGCAGCAGAGAATAGAGCTGCCGTCCCCAAGACCAACAGTAAAGCAGCGGAGACAAGAGCTGTGGTCCCTGAGACCTAAATCTGTGCAATGGATGCAGGTGAGCAGCCAGGGGAGATGAGATCTTCAATGTCAGCCGAGGAGAAATTTATTGTTAGAATTTTTGTTGAAATCTTCGGGAGTTGTGAGTTAAAGTATGATGAGATGCAGCTGTGTCTGCTGCTAGGAACGATGAGAAGCAGTGCTTCAAAGGAACATAAATCAGTTTTAATGATTCTAACAAAAGTGTTAGAGGAACAGAACTGTGCTATTAATAACACTGACCTGAAGAGCTTGTTGATTTGGGTGTCTGCTCACGTATCAGATGCTAACACCTCTAATATATATACGGTGAGCACCTAGGACACCATAGGTATTAAACTATGGGACTGTGTAATGTGGGGTGACCCTGCTGTTCAAAAGTTATTACCGGTGTGGCGTGTAATGTTTGAAGCCTTAAAGAATCACATGTGGAAAGGGGATCCGACAGCATCTGTTACCCCGTCCGCTTCTCCGTCAGTAGAAACAAAGACAACAGCCAACCAGAAAATCCCTTTGATCCAGGTCCCATAGATCTGGAAAAGGAGCTTTCACTCTTTGGAGCTTCCTCGTTATAGAGGTGGCGTGTTTGTGTGTGTGTTCTTTGTGTTGAAGGTGTCGTGCTTTTTTTGTGTGTGTTTGTGTGTCCTTTGTGTCAACAGTGTCATATTTTCGTTACTGTTCAGTGTTGTTGGTGTGGATGTAAGCTTATTCCAGCTGATCTATATTTGTGCTATTGCTTAGTGTTCGGGTGTGTGCAGTGTCACACATCAACCTCGTTAGAACAAGTGATACATCCAGGTTGATATTGTTGCGTGCAAGATGCAGCGTTAAGTTATAAGATCTTTAAGTGGAAACAGACAGGCAGTGCAAACAGAGAAATTAACAGATTATAGTCTGGAGGAAAGTAAAAAATTTCCTGGACAGGTGTAAGCAGTCTGTGTGTGTGTGCGTATAAGCGTGAAGTGAATGGTATGAAATAAGGGGTGAATACTGTCTTGGTTTTAGAAGGGATGGAGTTAATTTTCCTCTCAGTAGCTTTGGGTTTTGTATATGAAAATGTTGATAAAAATGCTCTGATGATAAGAGTTCTTGTTAATGAGACCAAGGCCACTGTCTGGCCTTCCAAGTCTCGTTAACGTGCAGGTGCCAGAAGATGGGCCAAAGACAGACAGAGTATCGCTCATTTGGACACCGAGTGGTGAGAGATTGTACATTGTTCATTTTGTATATATTAATGTTCTTATATTTGGTTATTATTGTAGGTTTCTTCTTAGTAAACTGCAGCATAAAGCGACATGTGATTAACTGACCGTAACCCCCATTCCCTCTTCCCCCCTCCCCCCGTCACCCTGTACTGCTCAAGGCAGGGGAAGGAGGTGGAGATGGTGTAAAGCCTGGGAAGAGGGAGGGGTGGGGAGAGGTTATCTTGTTCTCGTCTCATTATCCTGCTTTGGTTTAGTAATAAATGAATACGTTTCCCCGGGTCGAGTCTGTTTGGCTGTAATGGTAGCTTTGAGAATCTCAAACCTCAGGCCTTTTTTTTTTTTTTTTTTATGTGCCCGAAGCCGTCGCTGCCGCCAGGTGCCCACCCCATCCAGAGGGGCGGGGGCAGCTTACCTAAAAATTGACATGGTTAACAGGTACTCCCGTCTGAGTCGACCAAGAGAAAAGCTGCAACATTCGAATGAGTTAGTTGACAAGCAATTACAACTTGGACAGATACAGCCAACAGACAGTCTCTGGAATACACCTGTGTTTGTAATGCAGAAAAAATCAGGCAAATAGCGACTCTTACAGGATTTAAGGGCAGTAAATTTGGCAATTGAGGACATGGGACCTTTTCAACAGGGGTTACCATCTCTTTCAATGATACCTCGAGATTGGAATGCTATCATTATTGATTTAAAGGATTGTTTTTTCACTATACCTTTACATCCTGAGGATGCTCCACGATTTGCATTTTCTGTGCCTTCAATCAATATGGGAGAACCCAGTCAGCGATATCGATGGACGGTACTTCCACAAGGTGTGAAATATAGTCCAACCATCTGCCAATGGTACGTTGCACAGGCCAGAGCACCAGCAAGGCACTTACATAAGAATAGCCTCATTTGTCATTATGTGGATGATCTCTTAATTGCAGCACCTGATGATTCTCTGGTGAACAGAGTTCTTAATGATATCACCAATGCATTATCCCAATAGAAATTGGTTATTGCTCAAGAAAAAATTCAAAAGGTATGTCCCTAGCAGTATCTCGGCTGACAAATTATGGAAAGAACAATTAGGCTGCAAAAGTTAAAAATCCCTCAAACAGTGTTTTCCTTAAAGGATTTGCAGAAATTGCTGTGAGCTATCAACTGGGTACGCCCGGTATTAGGCCTCTCTGAAGAATTGCTTTCTCCACTATTCCAGATACTTAAAGGAGACTCAGATTTAACCTCTCCTGAGAGACTAACTCCAGAAGCACAAGCAGCATTACAAACAGTTTTGGTACAGATCTCGATTCATTGGCCTAAGCAACCAATGCTGAAATTTTTAGGAGAATTAATGTTGTATTCAGCAACTCATCTGAGTTACATTCCCATAGAAAATGCCTTAACAATATTTACAGATGGATCAGGAAAAACGCACAAATCCATGATTGTGTGGAAGAAAAATGGTAAGTGGCATCATGACGTACAATTGGTAGAAGGTTCAACCCAAATAGTAGAACTTGCAGTGGTGGTAAAAGCTTTGTATAAGTGGAAAGATTAATCCCTCAATATTGTCTCCAATTCTGCTTGTGTGGTCAATGTAATAGAACATCTTGAATGGGCAATGTTAAAGGAAATTAATCCTTTGTTGTATGATCAGTTTCAACAGCTGTTATCGGTATTATATGTGCGGAATCATCCTTACCTTGTTGTACATCTGAGAGCTCACGCTTCGCTTCCAGGACTTGTCACAGAAGGTAACACAAGAGCAGGTGCTCTCACTAATGCAGTCCTCGTTCCAAACACACTCATGCAAGCTAAACTATCCCGTGAATTTTATCACCAAAACTCTACAGCCCTTCAGCGACAATTTAAGCTGACACGGGAACAAGCTTGAGCAATTGTGCATTCCTGTAGCAGTTGCCAGAACACAATTATGCCACCTTTTTATGGGGTTAATCTGCATGGTTTGTGCTCTCAAGAATTATGGCAATCTGATATAACTCATGTCCTCTCATTTGGCTGACACAAATATGTACATGTAACTATTGATACCCATTCTAGCTTATTGCTTGCCTCTGCTTATACAGGAGAACATGCTCAAGATGTTTGCCAATATCAGCGTTTGCTTTCATGGGGGTTCCCACACATATAAAAACAGATAATGGACCAGCATATGCTTCTTGCGCAGTCCAGCCCTTCCTTCCTCTTTGGGGCATTGAACTGGTATCCCACATAACCCCACTGGACGGGCAATCATTGAACGTGCCCATGGCACACTTAAAAATATGCTGTTAAAACAAGAAGGGGGAATGGAATGGAAACTTGCAAACGAAAATTTAGCGAAAGCAATGTATGTGCTCAATTTTCTAAATTGTTGGAGTGGCAATTCTTCCCCAATACCGAAATATTTTGGATCATCTACTGTATATAAGGCCATCCGAGAGCAAGCTCCAGTGATGGTCAAGAATCTGGAAACAGGTAATTGGGAAGGACCATTCCCTCTTATAACATGGGGGAAAGGATATGCTTGTTTGTCTACAGGAGCAGTAAACCAGTGGATCCCTGCACGATGGGTATGACCAGTGCTCCAAGCTGCCTTGCATTCGTCAGATTGTTAAGCAAGTTGTGTGGCAGCTCCATGGACATCAGTCATGGAAAGAACAAATGTGTGGGTAACTATGGCTAATGCCACAGGACAGGACATCACTTGTCTGTCTGCATCATCTGCAAATAAGCCTTTCAGAACACGCTTGGGCAATCTGCCAGATAACGCTAGGACGGCTATTCTGTGTAAAACAACAGCAGCCGCGAGTGCTGAGTGCTGAACTACAAGAGATGGAAGTTTGGTGATCAGTAAAGATGGACTTCCGTCTATTTTTTTTTTTTAACTATTCAGGAGCTAATGTTACTAGAGGAGAAATTATTGTAAATGCTTTAAGACCTATACATAGCAATGACACAGCATGATGTAATCATGCGGGCACTAACATATCAAAATCCAGACAGCATAAAAGACCTAAACAAAGCATACATAGCTTTGAATCTGATTGCCAAGATAATATAGAGTTTTGGAAACCAAGTGAAATTATTGCTGCTTCAATCTTTGCACCTGGTGTGGCAAGTGCCTAGGCATTAGCTACGCTAAATAAATTGGGCTGTTGGCTTGCTAAGCAAACAAACGCAACTGCATCGGCACTATCAATGCTGCTAACTGATGTAGATTCTATACGCTACACTACTTTACAAAACAAAACTGCTGTTAGCCTATAGAGCACATATTTGACAGGCCTTGTTGCATGCGCTGGCCACGAGTGCAGCAACGTCTAGTCAGGCCTTATGTGCGCTGGCCATGCATGCAGCAACGTCTAGTCAGTACTTTTTCACTGAATTTGCTGAGGGTATAAACAGAAGTGGCTCAGAACTGAGGAGAGAGAAAGGACCCAGAGCACACTCTATTAACAACAGGGGATGCCCTGAAGGTGCTGCAGCTGCCTCCTTTCTCTGCTCTGACCTGACCGATCATCATTCCCTTGCTCAGCGGTGTCTCTGGCGTAGTCGGGTTGCTAGCAGAACAGATCAGCAATAGATTTTTTGTTATTAGCACAAAATCATAGTTGTCAGGATTTTAATGGGCTTTGCTGCATGAATCTGTCTGATCATTCGGAATCTATTCACAAAAGTATTTAAAACTTGCAAAAAGGAGTACAAAGACTGCAACAAAGTGATTACTTTTATATATTCAGAAATCTTTTTGGTTATAAATAGCTGTAGAATGCTTATTCATTTTTTTTTAATATATATGTATTTTGATCCGTATTCCGTGTGTGTTGAAATGTGTACAGACTTTAACAGATAAAGTGTTGAAACAAGCCTCTTCTCGTAAACAAAGAAGGGGGAGATGTGGGTATTTCTTGAGCCAGTATGGTGTCAGTGAAAGCAAACTGACCTTGGGGAAGGGATACAATCATGCTCGCAGGAAGAAAGCAATGGAATGAGAAGGGAAGCTTTAAGATACAAGATATTGTTAGCAGAATTTATGGCTTGTTTCAACAGAGGCTTGCAAAAAAACTAGTCACTGGCCTTGTAGATAAGAAAGTTACTGGAGTTATTTCGTCTGTAATAGTAGAAGAATGCTGTCGTAGGAAATTACTAAAGGGTGGTGAAACTTAGTTTTGCTTAGCAATCATGAATATGTATAATGTGTAATCAGTAATTTTCTTGGCTAAGCTTGTGTGTGGCATAACTGGGTGGTTGTTATCCTTGGCCAAAATTGGAACTGTGATACTAAGTATTACACTAGGCATAATCACTTACATTCTGTGCTAGGTCACCTGCCTACAAAAAATGATACAGAGAATTCTACATCAGGTATTGACAGTAGAAAAACAAAAAGGGGGATATGTGGAGGCAGAAAGTGCAATGCAGCTGTTTGACATTGATGAATTTAGGCTATGTCCTTGAACACCACTTGCTCAATAACAAAAAACAGCAACTAGAACAAGATAAAGAAATACCAAGGGCAAGTATAGTAAAGACAACCAAAAAACTATAACCAATCAAAAAAAAAAGAATAAGGCGCATGAACATTATATTGCTATCAATCAAATTAGATGATTAACTGTGTGTGCACTTTGCCTGTAACTCTATAGATAGACTATAAAAGACTAATGCTGACTAACAATAAAGGTCTCTGGAACACCATCCATGGAGTCTGTGTTTTTACGTCTACAGGGAGAAACTCTTCAGTAGGCCTGCTGCAATAGGATGAGGGGTAATGGTTTTAAAATAGGGGGAGGTAGATTCAGATTAGATATTAGGAATTTTTTTTTTTTACAATGAGGGTGGTGGAATACCGGCGTAGGTTGCCCATAGAGGTGGTGGGTGCCCCATCCCTAGAAACATTCAAGGCCAGGCTGGACGGGGCTCTGAGCAGCCTGATCTGATTGAAGATGTCCCTGCTCCTTGCAGGGGGATTGGACTAGATGACCTTTAAATGTCCCTTCCAACCCAAAATATTCTATGAGTCTATCATTCTACATATGGTCTATTTGCTACATTTGCAGATTGTATCAAACTGTTGAGGGGTCCAAGAGTAGAATCATAAAATAATTTGGGAAATGGTTATATGCAGTCTAAAATATATAAAAGAGTAATAAGAATAGAAGCAAAGTTTGAAAGTTAGCCAGGATATTCTGCAACACAAATAGAAATGCAATACAATAAATTTGCAGTTTCTGGTGAATCACAAGCAGAACATGACTCAGACCTGTCATGCTGTTGAAAAACCTATGAGAGCTAAAGATTTCTGCCTTTCTGGCATTTGTGCTTTTTCATGAAAACTGCAGCTTAAGGAAGATGTCGGACAACTGTCTCCAGAGTCGGGCAGTAGAATAACAGAATATCTGAAGAGAAATTGAAAGTGATTGTATTGCCTCCACATACAATATAATAGCATCAAAAATGAAGAGTATGTAATGTTCTTTATTATCACTGACGATAGGACAAGAAAAAACAAATTAAAATTACAGAAAGAAAGAATTAAATATGGTAGCTATCATTCAGGTGGTAAAGACTTCAAGCACTGAAATACTTGGTTGAAAAGGTGACTGAATATTGTTCACCAGAGGTTCTTGGAAACCTCTTAGCCAGTGATGTCACTTATCCTTTCTTGGACTGTCAGAGGTTCTCTTCTGTCCTATTTTCCTAGATTCTCTAGCATAATTCTTTTTATTCTCTGGGACATGTAAGAAAAATTTGGTTGCAGAAAAAAAAGGATGTACAGAAGAATTATTTAGTGTATTATAAGTTATGCAAAAAGCTCTAGATTTATCTATGAATGAATGTTATTTTTTTTATAAATCTGTTCCTAATGTGTATGAATAATGGTATAATCTCAACTGCCTTTTGAAAGAATACAACAGTGTTTGTCAAAGTCACACAGATTGTGACACCATTACTTTTTCTTTTCACACTTTGATACAAAAAATTCATCCTGCAGGAAGTCTCCTGTTCTGCAGAGAAGATCATAGAACTCACTTTTCACTCATTACTCAAAATTCACTGCTTATATGTGCCCAGTGCAGCATGCAGCCTTTTGTTGCATGTAAGAAATAAAGATACTTGAACATTAGTAACATCTTTTCTGTGAGATTAATCTCAATGGAGGTAATAGCAAGAAGAAGAAAGCAAAGCCTTTTTTGTTGAAACTGGTGCTTCTGAAGAAAAAGACACAAAATCCTGACTGAAATGTATCTGTTCTGATGTTCTTATTCTTTCTTTCCATGTGTCTTTGTCCTGGTTCTGGCTAGGACTGTTAATTTTCACCTGAGCTGGGAGAGGAACTGCAGTTGATGGCACCTGCAGCTGGGTTACACAGCTGGGGTAGTTTACTAATTAGCCATCAGCTGGGATGGTTTACCCCAATTAGCCCAAGGGCTGTTCCACATCATGGAACATCATGCTCAGGGTATGAAGTAGGGATTGCACTAAAGAGCAAATTTTGCTACTTGGGAGGGAGCTGGGTATCAGGATCTACCATGAGCTATTGTGCTGTAAATTGTGTGCTTAAGAATTTTCTCTTATTGGTAGGTTGTTTTTTTTTTTTTTAATTTCTGTTTTTGTTTCCTCTGTTTCTCTCTTAAGTTGTTTTTGTCTCAACTCATGTGTTTTGCCTTCTTTTCTTTCCTGATTCTCCTCCTTGTCCCACTGCAGGTGGCAGTGAGGGATAAGTGAGTAACTGTGTGGTATTTTAGCTGCTGAGCAAGGCTAACCTGTGACACTCTTGTAAGCCATTTTTTTTTTTTTTGCATGCAGAAGAAAAGTGCTTCAGCCTATATTTTGAAATTTTAGAATGACTGGGTAGTAGTAGTTTGTCAGTGTCTGAAGTACATGAAATATGAGACTTTAATTGGCTAGAGATGCAGTTGTTTTAAAAACCAAGTGCATAATTTTCTGAGTCTATCCTGTGTCTTTTATATAATTCACAGATGTTGATTCTGCCAAAATAGTATAAATGTACTTTCTGTCTGTGGAGTCACATCTTCATCTAGCCTTCTACTACATTTATTTAATTATTTTTTGCTTTTGTTAGAAATTGGTGTGATAGCATACCACTGCACTTCATTCAGCTAAACATGGTAAAGCGCTAACTTTTCACCTAGTGAAATTAACAGGAATTTCCACACTGCCTTTGCTAACTTAGGAACTGATATTAGATACTGCAGCATTGAGAGTAACTGTGTTTCTTTAGATAAGCAGATGACTCATATTTATTCCTTTATTATGATGTTAACTTAAGATGGCAAAGTTTTGCAGAAGCCTATAGAACAGAACTCAGTGCTGTGCCCCTCTAGGTGCAGAGAGCATAGCAGCTGGAAATAGCAATATGTTACACCAAATAGATAGACCTCAAACGTATGAACTTTTTTAACAGTTTTTTTTTGTCTTAGTGAAATGGAATAATACTGACCTATACCGTAAAAATGTGCTGAGTATGAAGAAAAATTAAAGGCATTAAACATGAGATTTTTCAAGTATGATAGTGGGAGAAAAATGTACAAATGAGCGTTCACATAGTAGTGCATCATGGTGGTTATTTACACATACTTGACCTGACTTGAGTGAAGAGTAGAGTCTGAACTTACAGAGCAGTTGCAACACATTTACCTGAGGCTTTTATTTCTTAAAAGTTAGTTCTGTGGCTGCAATTTTCAACCATTCCTGCATTTGGGTGTGTGTATTTCACTGTATATCGGAAGTTGTTTTCTGGTTCCTTTCCTGAATTCCACACAGACTTTTATTTTACAACTGTTTAAATACGTCTATTGTTAAATGAGTTTTTGTCCTGGTAAATCTCTTCAAGATCTAAATAGATGATATGTGGATTTTCTGAGAAGCAGGCATGAAGTGCTTAGACTTATTGATTAGTATGAAATCTCATCTGGCTGTTAAAAGGGAAGACTGTTTATAAAATACAGCGTGGCATCCTTCTGATGTATGTTAGCTCATTTAACATTTTATTATAAACTAAGCATAATTTAATAAGAATATTTCTATTTTTCATTCTAAAGGAAAAACTGGGAACATTTTCATCTTACTTCGACTTCTCACAACACATAGATTAAAAAGACAATTTTGCCTGGTACTGAATTTCAAGTATGAACTGAGATTTTAATGGCCAAGTTATAGATCTGTGAAAATAAGGCTGACAGTAGACATTTGAACTCTCTTAAAAAGATATATTAATGGAAAATCAATTTGCCAAAAAGGCAAAAACATTTCCTATAGACTATCCATATTCATGTTTGTATTAAAGTGTGATTTAGGCATGGAAAGGATTAACAAAGCTCTTGTTTCTCCCTTGGGTGATTCCTCGCCTTAGCTGATCCTCTAGCATGGGAGTAGGTCTGCTATGTGAAGCTCAGTATTGACTCGTACAGTTAAAGAGGCTGAAGAGACTGCTGTATGTTCTCAGTGTTTCACTACCTGGTGATGCAGAGGTACACTTCAGCTTTGTGAGTGCACTACTGGTTCCCATTCAGGAGGCAGAATGCTATCTGACCCTTGTTTAAAGTAGATGTGCTTTATGAATTAATTATATTTGCTTTCTCTATAGAAAGCCATTTACTTCCAGTTTCATTAAGATCATATAGATCATCTGATATTTAATTATTTTACAGAATCCAACATGTGTGCCCCTTTGGGAGATAACAGTAGATTAACCAGCTTCAAAGGTATTTAAATTTGAGAGTAAGACTTCTCTTTTTGTAGACGAGAAAGAAAAAAAAGAAAATAAATATTGACTTTTTTTTTTCTCCTGCTGAGATTCACTGCAGTTTTATGTATGTATGTATGTATGTAGTTTTACATGTTTTTATTTATACACCATGTCTCTATAGCAGATGTATTATTTATATGTTATATAGTATTCATGTATTATGATATATTCCATCTTTCAGTATGAAAAAAAAATCAGAGTTGGATGCTCATTTCATTTGCAACAATGTTAAAAGAAATTATTTAGTTGATTCCAGTGAAGCTGTTAACAATACAATTAAACAGACAATGAGATACAAGATTTCCTCTACAGAAAGGTTTGCATGCAGTGCAAAAATATTTCAGTAATATGTAATTGATGTGCTGTTAAATACTTCTAAAGGATGCAACCAATATTAGGCCATGATGAAGTGTTGTTGTAAATGGTACAGCTTCATTTGGTGTTTCAATCTAAAGAGATGTGCCCTGACAAATGACATCAGTGAAAAAAAAGTGTAAGAGGATGGCTAGGAGATTGGCACTGATGTATAGTGTTCTTCATCCATAGACGAGCTTTTGAGTCAGATTTATGTTCACATTGAGCTCAGATCAATAGAAGTGATGGCTGATGGATGTGAAACCTCTTAGTCCATTCTCTAATTCCAAGCTGGCAATTTGGTCATCAAATTCACAGTCAGTGCAAATCCTGGTACTAAACTGCATCAGGACTAGCTGCCTCAGGTGGGAAGCAAAAATGCAAATTGATTTTGCAATTCAATTATACTCACAGATTTGAAGGAAAGACCGAGATATAAAGATATGATGAAACAAGTTTTATATATATTTTTAAAAGGAAAGTCCTGGAAGTTGAAAAATAGTATTTAAGTATTTGTTAAATAATTCAAACTGAGCGTGTGGGGGAGATTAAGAACTTCTTTTAACATACTCTTTAGTGAAACATAGGCATATTTCTGCTTTGTATGTTTGTATGTATGTATGTAAAATTGTCTTGACAGTGTTCTAGCTGAAATGTAAATCTACCCATAATCCTTTTACCCACTGTGACTGCTAGTGAAAAAGCAGATCATTGCCATACGCCCATTCCAAAGATTTTTTAACCCTGTGTATGTATGTAAATAGGATAAAAAAGAATGAGAGAGAAAACTATTAGTCCAGGTTTAATCTTATACCACTTTTGAGAAGTATATCTACATGGATTTTAGAGTAGTTATTTCTGACAAAGTACTCACATAAAAGGAAAATCAAGTCTTTTTCAGAAAAGGAAAGTGCAGAATATAATGAAGTTACATTTTTTACTTTACTAAACAAAAAATTATCTAAAATAAGTTCACTATCTCAACATAAGTTAATGTTAAATGTATACAATTACTGCCAGTATATAATGATAAGCATAGGTCTCTATATTAATTTTAACTAAAGGTATGGAACTTGAGGTAAGATATTATTTTTATTTTATTTAGTCTTAAATCTATCACTCTAGCTAGTAAATTTTTTGGTTCATGAACATGTATATCAGGCTTTCTTAAAAAGGCTTTTTTTGACATTTGATTTTATTTCAATTCTTTAAGTTGCCAAATTCCAACAAATCAGGAATATGAAACTAATTTTGTATCAACTATTCTGAGAATAGGTCAGGAAAACAGTGTGACAGATTAGAAATTAGTTGACTTTATCCAATTCCATGTGGGGTTAAGTGGATATTTTGTGGTTTGCACTGTAAAAGCAGGATGAGTAGACAATTGATACTGTATTATATAAGCTATGTTTGAAAACAGGACTGCCATTTGTGCCATTATAAGGAATTTGGTAGAAGTAACCTTCTTCCAAAAATGATTTGAAAGAATAACAGTGCTAAAGGTAGTGGGTTTTAGTTTATGAACCTCAAGACAGTTTGAGTTGTTGAAGTCTGGACAACTTTTGGAGGTCAGGCTGTCTATAATTGGCTCATGGTTAATGGTGAACATGGGTTTATATATTTACATAATCTTCATGTAGTTAGAGTTTCAAATGGAGTAAAAGAATTAAAAAAAAAAAA